>WHVD01000229.1:0-108554 GCA_015178975.1 Hysterangium stoloniferum | reverse complement strand
TATTCATAATGCGACGAGCGTGACAAAAAGAGAGGACATTGAATGTGGATGGTAAGGAAATGAAATAAAAGTGGAAGAGGCCGAGCTTTGATTTGGGAGCTCCCAAGTTGGTGCGTCAGGTCGATGGATGTTTAGTCTTCATGGTTTGGGTTTGATTGGGTTGGCCAATGCTTCACTTCTTCTCCTTGAGGACAAAGAAAGACAGCACAACTTACAAAATTGGACCGAGCTAGAATAGAAGAGGAGCAGCGGACGCCCAAGACTCAGCCGCTGCCCAGCGGGGCTGTAGGGAAACGACTGAGGTTGCATTTCATAGAAGCGCATGTATATATACGCGTGTGGGTGAAAATGAACTCGTACGATGAAAGGGAAAATATAAGCGGGTGGTCTAGTCCGATATACGATCTGGCAGTGTTCCCGCGTTTGGGGTATGAGCATTGCCGGTTTTTGTCACAACAACATTGTTCCTGTCGTCTCAAATTATTCGGTTATCAGAAGACTAGTTCAGAACCCAAAATCAGCCCATTTATTGTTTCATGACGCCTCGAGGCTAATACGGGGGTTACTGTCGTTAAATTCACAATATCCAGAACCTGAAATTGCGTGCACGGCAGTGTGAGCGAATAGCCCAAACCCTGCTCTCCACGACTTCCTGGACTTTTCTGCGATGCATGGAGAGGAGAGTTGGACGACGACCTTGGGTATTTTGATGCACGACGTACATTCGCTCCTCTGTCTTCTTGCAACTCTATTTGTCGGGCGAGAGAATGGTGACGAGTGACGAGTCCGGATCCATTTCGGAGTCGCTTAAAATTGAACTGTACAAACGTAGGTAGTGTTCCTACAGAAACAGCGCCGTCGCTACCCGCCTACCTTTCCCTTTCGCATTCTCGTACACACTTTGCCTATCTCATCTCGATATCGATGGATCGCACTGGTAAAACCTCCCAAGGCCGTGTCTTTGGCCACCTTGTTATGAATAATCCACGCAATTAATATGCAAAACGCATATACCCAACAAATCTGTGGATGGATTGAAGCTACCAAATAATAATCGAGCGCACGTTTGACTAGGAATATAAAATTTTAATGTATCAGTTAATATATCTCCCAACGAAGGGCTTCGGCCGGGATCCCCCCCACCATCGCATGCAACGTCCGCCAATCTTTAGCCCCACCTGATGTCGTGTCACAGGTTTAATGTATAGCAAGTCAATGCACTACCGATTGTTGGAATTGCAAGCCTGCGATACTTGAGCGATGTATTTCGGCTGTTTCAGCCCTCTTGGCGATCCTCCTCCACCATTTGATGGGTGCTCCAAGCCGCGTGTGATTGTGACCAGTGTGACCACTGGTCGTGGAGAAAGAAGCCAAGCTAAAAAAGTAGGGACGATGTTTCAATATTAAAACCACAATTCAAAAAGGAGGGGTAAATACAGAATTTGATCCCGAGACGTCCGAAAATCGGCTGAAATACCATACACGAGTCACATACCACAGCCCACGGCCTCCCATGACCGACACTGAGCATTAGCGACTTGCCTATCATGGGTCCCCTGTCAAATCAAGCGCCATTAAGAATCATCCTTTCAACGCTTAAAACAGGCGATACCGATGCTTCGTTTCTTAACGGTCTGGTCTTTCTGTGAAGGCCTATCATGTAACAAGTTCACACGAGTCGTTAAGTTACCGGCGAGAGTTTTTCATAACGCAGTGACGTCATAATGACCGGCGCTCCCCCGCGTCGCCTTCATTCCTTGAAGTCATGAGCGTCGGTTGTTTGATTGCCCGGATTTTGACATTAATATTTTCAGACCAGGAGGGTGACAACCAATTACAATTAAATGAATCTGGAGGTATTAAAGAGGCTCGCCGAATGGGTCCATTGCGACGTGGGGCCGGCAGAAATCTTCGATGCTGGCTTCGCCGATACCATGGCATCACAAATTCTACCGGTCCTCCACAATTTTACAACATCATAGAATCATTACAGTGGCGTTGAATCTTTGAAAAGAGCTCCGCCGCAAAATGGCATGGAATCTGAGGGTAACCATATGTCTCTTCGCGCCGCTCCTACTCACAGAAACCTTCGTACCCCCATCATGTTGAGAATTTGATTACTTACCTCTGTCTGTGTTGAAACTTTGCAGGTTAGAAATAATATCCCATCGATCCGTCTCTCATCCGAATCTTGCATGTTGCATAGTAGTGCTTTATCGGAGATGTTCCATATTATGTTCACAACGAACACATATATTACATGTATGCGTGCATGCGTGCAGTTACTAATTATATAACGTACATCCCACATCCTCCATCATAGCTATCTACTCCACAGAGGGTTCAGGCCCACTGTCACTTGCCGGCGCAACTTTCGACCGCACGGAAGGTTCATCGATACCGGTAAGGTCAAACGAAAGACGGGCGAACGACGGTGTCCAATATCATCAATGACACACCCGGAACTTCTACAGGTCCAATCAACCACAACAACCGCCTTCCCGGTAGCAAATAATGCCTTCTGACAACGACCGGTAGGGAATGGCTGCGAAAGGGGCAGTATTGAGAGGGGGCTTTTGTACGGGAGAGGCCGGAGTTAAGTCAGGCAATGCAAGGCGGGAGGAGCTGGTGGGTGCAGGTACAGGCCTGGGTGAGAAAGGATAGGGGATAGTATATGCGGAAGGCTGGAAGTGTGCATATTGACTGGAGGGTGGAGGCCATGTCGCCACTGTTTCCCAGATTCCTGAGTCCTCTCAGTCCTTGAGAGAAGACAGGCTCAAATCCATGGGCGAGTATGACGTACCTGAGGATGACTCGATTCTTCAAGGAAGGGCCGCCCTCCTTGTCCATGACACGCGTTGAAGAGAGGATAACCACCGCTGACCACGTTTTGTAGGCACCCACCTCACATGCAGAAAATTCGTCGCATGTACAACAAGGTGTGAGGGAAAGCCGCAACACGTGCACGTCTGGAAACACATCCACGACCTAGTCGCTATCAGCCTATAGTAATGAGATGACACTATGAAAGACTCACGTCTGCGGTGGAACCCCTACCTCGCACCGCGGGTAGGAATACTCAACCGCAGGGTACCCATCCTGTCCCCTACGCACTCACGCAACTTCCCCCGCGCATACAATACCTCTCTAAAGCCGGGATCGAATACCCACGCTCAAGTCATCATGCTCGTCCACACGATAGCGCAAACCTCCGTGCACTACATACACCGTGACTCTTCCTCCACCTCAAAGCAGAAGATGACAGTAGACTCCGGCTCTGGGACGCGTGTTTACCGTGTTGACGCAGGACTTTTAAGAATATATATGCGAAGAACTCTTGCGCGTCTTGCTGTTTCGTCATCGAGAATTTTTCGTGGACTCTTCGGATGAGGGATTTGAACATGGTGGGTTTGATGGGTTCTTGGAGTACGGGCAGTGGCGTCGAGGATGGACGAGGGATAACCGTGGGATGGCATTGTTCCACAACCTCACCAATATTTCGGCAGAGGTAGGGACACCGGCGGTGTGTAGACGGGAAATGGCTGCGAGGGTGCGATAACCGGCCTGAGCGGCTTCAGTCTGCTATCTTGCGCATCTGAAAGTCAAAACAGGATATGGGGAACTCTTCGGTGCAGGAACAGGCGCGGGTGAGAAAGGATAAGGGATGGTATGTGCGGAAGACTGGAAGTGTGAATATCGATGTTGATCCCATGTAGCAGCTGTTTCCAAGATTGCGGGGTCCCGTCAGTTTTGCAGGGGAGACAGCCTCGAAAACATTACACGAGTATGACGGACCTCAGGATGATTCGACTCGTCAATAAATGACCTCGTTCCTTGTCCATGAGAAGCCCAAAATCTCACTGTCGGCATACACTCATAATTGTCCTTCTCTGTGTCCTCGACAGTAGCAAGGTTCTTGAGCGGCGGTCCGCTACGGTTCTATCACCAACGCCACCAACTCAATCATTAAAACTTCCCTGCTTATACTCAGCTGTTCACAGAAGAAGAAAAAACAGCCTACTCACTCGTTTCGGGTTCGGTTCCAGCATGCTCTTCACATACACGGATACCCAAGCATCCCACACTGCAGCTGCACATGCATCCGCGTCACATCGCCCCCCACACACTCTCTATCCAAGCACGGGAGTCACACGTCGATGCCTTCAAGTAGATCCTATTAGATCGCGTGGTTGGGGCGTAAGCATAATAAGTGAAATCTCATTTCCATTGGAAGAACGGAGGACATACTTCTTTGTCAAAGCATTGTGGTGTTTCTTCTCTCTGAAAAGAGTCTGAAAGACGGGGACTGGGGGAGGCGAGAAAGTCTGGGAGGAAGAATGAGCACAAGACGCAGGACTACAGCACACGTTACGCGATGTCACACAGTTACGGCGAAGAAGTACTTTTTTTGTAATTATTTTTGAAAATTAACATTCACGTATTCTTACATCTTCTGCTCACAATTGAATTATGGGCAGAGCTCCAGAGCTCCAGTAAATAAAGGGCTTTTATATCACAAAATGATATAGCTAGACATGAAGGGAAGAAATGTTCGATGGGTGTGATCGTGTCCGAGTTTAATCCTCCTCCCATATGCACCTAGGTAGGTGAAAATAACATTTCCACCTGATTCAAGACCTCAATACTATTTAATAAGGACAACATCGACACGCACCGGTCTGGCTGAAATACCGTGTCCGGCCACACAGGGTCATTTATCCAACTGGGCTCCGCATCATAAGAAGCGCGTAACTGCACATCTAGGACAGGTCCCCCGAGGGGCCAGAAATATAACGTGGAGAAGTAGGTTCAAACAGGAATATGGTACGTGGTTCCACATCTCCGGAGTGACTAGATTACTCTGTCAGGCTCTGACATGGATGAAGGGGGAAGTGAAACTAACAAATTCTGAGGTATTTCCATAACGACGTGTGTCCCCATTCGTTTACTGTTGCCACAAAGGGGTCAATATCATTTCAAAAGACTTTTGTGCTTACTGATCATCAACTCATGTGGAACGACACCCTTGATCCCATTTTCCTCTATGTAAAGCGGTGCGTATGCTCTCCATGCTTTCTGCACTTCAGACGACGTGCCAAAGTCTCCGAAATTGACGACGGGCCGGCAGAAATCTTCAATGCTGCCTTCACCAATATCGTAGGTATATCTACCCGGGTGAAAACTGAGCAACGATCGGGTCAGTGTGCTAGCTCGAAAAATACCTTTTCATTCGTTTTCCACCTCGTATTGTTACACTCTCACCCTCGTCTAAAGATCTAGACTCTCGCTCGTTGAGATGAACACGAACCTCGACTGAGGGTTCTATACCGAGGGTTTCAGAGAACCACTCATGTAGATTCCCACACACTACAAAATCGCCTGTAACTTTGTCCCGATAGCCCACGTCCCACAAAGCGATGGACCCCAGATCTCCATCCTCGATACGGCCCTCGATTGGGTGCAGAAACCCGAAGTCCAGTAGTTGATTGGCCAATTGATGAATGGTGTGCGAGCTTCGAAGTTGTTCATCCATTAAAGCCGTGCCGAGACACCATGAACGCACTTCGGACATGAATAAGTCTACGATTGAGTCCGGTGATGATGGATTGATCCTAGAGTGACCGGTATAAATACCGGGATACCATCTCCCATAGGACCCTAACGGGTCACCGCTGACCAGTGTTCCGGTGTACACAAGCTTCAGATGACGGGGATTGGCAGGACAGTCTGTGACAGTCACAATTGAATCACCGGGAAGATAAAACTGAATAGACAAAGTTATCATCGACATTTGATGTCAGTCGAATTAACGAACAAGCATATTAATATCAATTTCGTTGTTTGAACAGAATTCAACTAATTCCTAATGTCACATTGTCACATCAGCATTTGCGGGAGAGGAGGTACCAAAGTACGTCACATTGTAAGAATCCCGCTAAAATATATCGCGTTAGCTTGTAAATATCGCGAGTAATTTGATTCACCATGTCCCAGAGTCCCAAAATGGTTTCTCTGACATTGAATGATCTACTGCGTTCGAGCCATTTGCATGCGTCCTCTGGTTCAGTGCCTGGATTACGGAAAACTTGGAAAAGTACATTGTCTTGTGCGTTACTGTAGCCAAAGAACGCAGCAATGCTAGGGTTCCTGAACATGAATGTGATTGGACTACTTGGGCTATTTAGTCTGATGTGTTGCATTCTTACCATACGTCTCGATAGGAAGTGAGGTCGCGTTGGAACTATATCAAAAGTGTGATATGTTGCAAATGGTTTCTGAAATCCAAAGCAGCCAAAAACGGGACTCGTACCTTTTTGCGTCTCAAATCCCATGTGGGTCTCCCGCCCTCGTACATTTTAACCAATACCCGCTTACCGTCACTTTCAGTCTTCGCTTCACAAAGTGTGACACTCCACCGCAAGGTGACTCCATGATTTCCTGCCTTTTCATAGTCATAATCGTTGTGGTTCGCGACCGATAAGGTGCGTAACAGTTGCAAGTCCCTTCGATCGACCATATACTGTCTCATTACGATAAAACCACGGACATGATCTTTGAGACAGAACGGGCGTACGCGTTCACTAATATCGTTTCTTCCTCTGCCTGTGACCGATGAAAACGAATCACGGATACCGCGTAACTGACGTATGATATCGTCCATTCTGGTATCATCGACGGCTACGAGCTGAGTGACGGTTAATGATGTATCCAGCGAAAAATAGATCTAAAGAGCCAATATGTATAACGAGCGACTCCGATTGTCACCTTCTTTCAGGACGCACCATTGCCTCTTTCTCCGCTTCTTCCAATCGCCTTTCCAGTTTGCTGATAGACTTAGCTCGTTGTCGCATCCAAGACACGAGGTGTGCTTTAAGACCTTTTCTTGGTGTGTATGACCGTGCAAGCGCAAGAACATCCTCAAGTGCACTGAAAACAGTTATTTGTTTGTCAAGTCCAGTTACCCAGTGAGTCTCAAGTTCTTACTTCTGATAATCGTCCAATATATTTTTGAAATTTCCCGGGATATTCTCCCACTTCCCCCTCAGCTGATCGTGGAAAGCGACAAGGCGACGTCCAATGGTCTGAACAAGGTTATTCAATCTCTCGTTTTGCTCCCCGCTTGCCTGGTGATTTTGAATCATGATCCACATTAGCTCTTAAACTGGTGATGATGCAGACGACCTGCCTTTATAACGTTCATAATCTCCAAAACAAGGGTTGCTGCACTTTTTAAGCCAGGTACTGGAACGGCATCGCCAGCGACTTTGAGAGCAATGGTTGCAAGGTCCATGAGCGATGGTCGATGATCTTAGTGAATGGTGAGAGATAGTTGCTCTTTCGCACGTCGAGGCGCTGTATTTGTTATTGGCTGTGCCCTGGGATAGTGCGCCGGATTGGTAGGGGAAATGCAGTGTTGATCCCACCAACAACAAACTCATATTCAAAGGTCGTAATCCCGGAGTGGAACTGCTGGCATATAATGGATTAGATAGATCATTCGTCATTAAAAAAAAAGCCGCACGATTATTTCAATGGTTTGTCATAGTTGCTCTTTGGCACGTCGAGGCGCTGTATTTGTTATTGGCTGTGCCTTGGGATGGTGCGCCGGATTGGTAGGGGAAATGCAGTGTTGATCCCACCAACGACACACTCATATTCAATGGCCGTAATCACGGTGTGGACTTTTTCCGTAGTGGAACTGCTGGAATACAATGGATTAGGTCCATCATTCGTCATTAAAAGACCAGACGCACGATCTTATCAATAGGTTTATCGAGTAGCATGAAAAATACCATGATGTGCTACTGACATATGGCGTTGTAGCGATATGTCACTTATGCCTTTGGATGAAGAATAAAGATGGATGAGATGGAACTTGTGATCTTTTTAACTCTTTCAGTAATGGATATGACTTCCGCTCAACTTTCGCTGTTAAATCTCCCAATGCTGGAGGTATCAGTTAACTATATTACTCTTACATATTTGTAATGGTGCACTCTGGTTGAGTTCCCGTGTCCAATGCAGACGTCTCGGGAGGCGGGCGGTCACCTGGATAGTGTTGGTTGTTAATGGTGACATGATCTGTCTTTTCTTTACCACGCAATGTGGTTGGTTCTTGCCAAGGACATTATGGGAGAATTGCAGCAGACGGGGCTACTGGCGAGGCAGCGGCTACCCGAGCTGCCCACGGCAACACCGTTGGACCTCACCATGGACACGATGGAATTGCAGTAGATGGGGCTGGTTGAGCGAGATGTAGAACAGGTGTGAATTTTACTTGTGGGCAGTTTGTTTTATTTGGACTGCTTTTTAAAATTATAATATTTTTGATTCACGGTGGTCATGTCAAGACGGTGTAATAGGCGAACAGTGAATCATAAGGGCAGGTGGCGGAATAGGATGAACAAATCAAACAGTATTTTTGTAATATGAATATCGCTGGGCCACCGTAAGGGCATTAGGGATCATCAAAGTCGTGGATGCAGGAATATGGCCATAAATTTTGTCGCGTAGATATATACAGTATGCTGTGTGCGACATGATTTACTTGCCACATTCCCTGCCCGAAACACGGACAACATTGTTCCCAGGATTCCGAGTGCTCTATTACCCTCACTTTAGGCTGTCACCGATGGGTCGCGGTATCTACTGTATACATTATAATATTACACGCAATGTTAAACCCCTATCTGGAACTGCATAATATTAGGCTGCAGTGAACTCAAGCCCAAAAAGAAATCCCATCATGTCAATAATTTTGAAATTACATTACTTGTCATGGAACAACGATTGGCTGCAGGGAAGTGAAAACACGCCATATTTCAGTCATTATAAAATTAGATGCTGTATGGCCTGCAGAGGTCCAAAATTGCCTGAATATGTCTCGCTTCACATGCCATAATAACCTAGAGGCGACGTGGCGGCTGGGATTCTTACTCAACATGGGGTTTCAAATTTGACAAAACGCTGCACTACATCATCAGATTATACTAGTAAATGGGCAAGCGTATGAAGGGGAGCGGGGAAGGTGGGAGCGACATCACAAGCAGGTTCTGTGGAAGGAAAAACACGGTGAAGGAATGTTCATATCAAGGGGAGAGAGATTAAAAGAATACTCCGTGAATGATACGTCTCCATACAATCTGAAAATAAGCTAGAATTAGCTACATTCTTCCGGTAGTAAGCTTTTCGACCTACCAAGGAAACCGTGAGGGGATCAGTTGCTCTCGGCAAACAGAGAAATGACATCTACTGGGGTAGCCCTACTCGAGTGAGGCGTCGCGGGGGAGGCCGGGGAGGGGGGCAGGGAAGGTAGGGGGAGCAGGGAAGGCAGGTGGGGCAGGGATGGGGCAGGGAAGGCAGGTGGGGCAGGGAAGGCAGGTGGGGCAGGGAAGGCAGGTGGGGCAGGGAAGGCAGGTGGGGCAGGGAAGGCAGGTGGGGCAGGGAAGGCAGGTGGGGCAGGGAAGGCAGGTGGGGCAGGGAAGGCAGGTGGGGCAGGGAAGGCAGGTGGGGCAGGGAAGGCAGGTGGGGCAGGGAAGGCAGGTGGGGCAGGGAAGGCAGGTGGGGCAGGGAAGGCAGGTGGGGCAGGGAAGGCAGGTGGGGTAGGTGGGGCAGGGAGACCGGGGACAATCTGACGCGACTCTATCCTCTTCCATTCAACGACAGGAGCAGCAAAAGCGAGGGAGAGTAGGGCAATGAGACTGAAAAGATAGGTGAAAGAGATCATGATGTAGGACGAATACTCTAGCTGACTGCGTTGACTACGGTGAGTTGGACCTTGTTAGTGGGGGATACTGGCCTTTTATAGGGAATTTGCGAGTATCCACAGCCACCTGGGAGGAGGCCCCGTAGTCCCACAATGTAAATTATTACTGTAGGCATGCCGCCAAGAACACAAAGATATAGATTGCTCATAAATGTCGCCTTCAATTGCGAGGGTATCGAAAGAATTGGGATGTCAGTGCCGGTCGAGCACAGCCGCAAGGTTTGATACAAGATGCCATAAGAAAGTAGCGCCTTCAGTTAAAAGACCCCACATCGCCTCAATACAGAACTAGATCTGTAATACACATACTTGTTAGACCTTTATGCCATAACGATTGAAAGAAAAGAATCGATGAATGACAGGCATTAACGTCTAATCACGTGCAGCTACAGAGACCTTGAACACTAAAGGGCCATGGGAAAGTGCCGCGCAGGGTGTCGCGACTGCCGCGACTGCCGTGAACACCTCAAAATGCCCTCAAAGACACATTTACCTAGCATAAAATAGATATAGTTTTGTATATATTCTTCATAATATATCAATCTGTGTACT
Source organism: Hysterangium stoloniferum (assembly GCA_015178975.1). Classification (NCBI taxonomy): domain Eukaryota; kingdom Fungi; phylum Basidiomycota; class Agaricomycetes; order Hysterangiales; family Hysterangiaceae; genus Hysterangium; species Hysterangium stoloniferum. Next base: position 98,236 of record WHVD01000229.1, on the reverse strand, counting down.
GGGGCCTTGTTACTTTACTTTAAGACTGTGTTTTGATGTTTAAAATTGTAAATTAACTCCTTTTCTAAGAGCATATATAATTTAAACTGGTATTTTGACTATTACCATCTAAAATATAGCCATGTTTTAGTTTAAAGCCAAAATGTATATTCGCGGCAATTGTTCACTTTTTGCGGCACCCTCACAGCAGTGCGCGGCACCACAGAGTGAGATTCAATGTCGGAGTTTCCGCGACACTTCCTCATTAGGAAGGTAACTGCTGCGACATACACATTTTTGGTGTAAACCTAGAACCCATGTCATTTACAGTTACATTTTGTTATTTTAGAGTTTAGTAAGTTTATTTGAGTATTAATATTACTCAAGGAAGGGCTAAAACTAAAGATATGGCAATTAAAGTGGTGCACAAGGTACTTTTCACCAGGAACTGGTACACTAGATGTAACAGTTCTCATGTTTTGATAATCTAATGTCAAATATAATTTTATTTTGATAGTTTATAATATAAAATTTACGAAGTATGTACTTAATTTGAAAAAAAGAAACATGTCGCGGCACTTACGCGACACCTTGCGCGGCACTTTCCTATAGCCCAACACTAAAGATTCGGAATCGCCACAAGTCATAGCGCCCTATTCTCTTTTTGAACTGTATTTGCACCGGTTTATGAAGCGCATTGGTGTCAACCGTATCGAGACTAACAAGATGAGCTATTGACGAGTCGATTTGTCATCAAATGGACCTGAATTGAAAAAGTAGGTGTTTCGCAAGGGCTGATATGATAACTTCACTGACACCTCAGACTAACTCCGGGAGACTTCGACAAGGAAGGAACTCAGACTTGGTGTGACTTGGTATAAAGTTCATATTATTCAATGGACCAAGTTACAGCCGGTGGGCCATGTGAGAGTTATGACGATGTAAGCCACCACCGTGACACCGCTGCGAAATTCAAGGATTCGACACTTGGACTTCCGTATAATGCATTTCCCGGTTCTCCTAAGAAGTTACGTCGATTGTGTTCGTATTGTTGTGAGGGAGGCGCCAGGTACGGAAGGCTGTCTCGGAGCCAGCGTCTTGCGATGATTTTCAAACCCTACGTCATCTTGTAGATCAATCTGATACTATCTGATAGTTCTTGGCTTGGCAATATATTAAATTCGGTACTTCGAACATCTACACATTGGGAATGCGTTATATTCGTTAAGTCAGAATGTTAATACACAATAGTGTATTAGCAAACGGAATCGTATACCTCGTGAATATCAGGATCTTTTGGTCCGCTAATTCAATATGTATTTTATTTTGATTACATTTGTTGCAAATGTGCTAAATAGTATGAAGTCGTAGCCTGACTGAATTCAGTGGCTGTACTATATATTAAATTCGGTACTGTGTTAAGTCAGAGTGTCAATACACTAATGTATTTGCAAACCGAATCTTATACCTCATGAAGATCAGGGACTTTCAGTCTGCTAATTAAATAAATAGTTCATTTTGATTACATTTGTTGGAAATATGCTAAATGGTATGAAGTGGTGCCCTGACCGAATTCAGTGGGCCTCCGGCGGATAACTAGTGATTGGCAAGGCCCGGCCTCAGGTCGTGGGCCGGCTGAGCCGGGCCCTGAAAAGCCCAGGCCGAGCCGAGCCGAGCCGTACTCAGGCCGTCCACTCTGGGCCCAGCCTGAGATATTTTAAGCCCAAGCCGGGCCGCCAAGCCGCGGCCTGCTAGTGGCCACAAGGTAAGGACAAGGTACCGCATGGTCAAGGATCGTCAGAGTGTCTTCTGTATAATGTAAGCCACCGTTCAATTTCTATTCCAACTCCCTTGTACACAATGCTGCCAAAGTCAAAACCTTGCCTGGGACAGCCAAGTAAGTCTCCAGGGCGCTCAGCACGGATCCGTACGATGAACCGAGTGCTCCGTGATCCGAATAACATAGAATTGAGGCAACTTCTGCCAAGTTTAGTAGTTAAATTGTCTTCCACATGCCCTGGGCCAGCTGATGTGCCCACCACTGAAACGGCATCAAAACATTTATTGAAACATAGCCTCCCAATAGACGAGATTGTATGTGAAACAGGACCTGAGAAAAAAAAACCAAGTCAGCTATCACTGCCGCTGTCAATGGTGTGTTTTTTGAAATTCAAATATATTTAAAACAAGTAATATAATCTATTTAAATATCATTTCAGTCTCAGATGCCCCAGTGGGTAAGGATGTGATATGCAATGACATGGATGGAATTGAAGAGATTGGAGAGGAAGTGATGAAGAACAAAAATAAGACCAGAGATATAGATCATTTTTTTCATGCCCCCAGCGCCATTAATGGGAAAAAAAGAAGAAAATGCAAAATTTGTCGGTGAGTACATCACAGCTATATTTTTAATTAAATAAATCAAAATTTTTTCAGTGACAGCTCAATTACTAACGAGGTGACAACTTTGCGCCGACATCTGGAATCAAATCACACAGTATGTAAACTTTATGATATCTCTTTATCGATTATAAATTTTAATTATATGGTGACAGGGTGCTTACGTTAAATGGGTTAAAGAGACACCCGGAACAACAAACAAATGACAATTGTTAAAATTCCCACTACTTTCTAGACCTGCTGACCCACATCGAATTCGAGAACAGGCGTCAGTGATCTGTTCTAATATTCAAGCTTGTGAAGTGTTATATAGCGGAGGAACAGAGGTATACCGAATATAATGTCCCAGTCGACACGTGAGGTGAGAATCGACGGGTGGGTTTGCTTAAAACCTCGCTGGCCTATCATGTAATAAGTTCACACAGTCGTTAAGTTACCGGCGAGGCTGTTCATTACCCAGTGACGTCACAATGGCCCGGCGCTCCCCCGCGTCACTAGAGGGCTATGACGTCATGGTGAGGCTGGCGTCATTCCTCTAAGCCATGAGCGTCGGTTTTGGTTTCAATGCCCAGATTTTGAGATTAATATTTTTAGACCAGGAGGGTGACAACTAATTACAATTAAATGGATAATTAGGAATTAAATTAATTCTGTGTAGTAAAATCTGGGTGCAAAAATAAAGTATCTTTAGCTACGTGTTTTAGCACATCTGTTGCAGTGAGAAGACATGTTAATGACTCTCTGGAGCTGCCATCCAACTTCTCTGTGGAATTAACCCCTGCCACATGTCTGTTGACCCTATGAACCTAATCCAAAAGACTTCTGTGCTTACTGGTCATCAACTTGTGTGGAGACATCCTTGATCCCACTTTTCTCTATGTGAAGTGGTGCGTATGCTCTCCATGTTTTCCGCACGTCAGATGAGGGCTCGCCGAATGTGTCCATTGCGACATGGGGCTGGCAGGAATCATCAATGCTGGCTTCGCTGAGACCATAGGTATATCTACACGGCATCACAAATTCTCCCTCGCCTGGATGATGTAATTCATCAACATCATCATAGAATCATTACACTGCGTTGAATCTTTGGAAAGAGCTCCACATGCAAAATGGGCTCTGAGGTTAACCATATATCTGTGTCAGTCCTTGAGAGAAGACAAGCTCGAATCCATTGGGCAAGTATGAGGTAGGTACCTGAGGATGAGTCGACTCTTCAAGGAATGGCCTCCTTCCTTGTCCATGACACGCGTTGAAGGAATAATAGCCTGACCACATTTTGTAGGCACCCATCTCTTGAGGCATGTTCGCTTCTGGTAAACGCAATCCATTTCATGCTAAAATAATTTTAAAGAAGGCCGTCTTACCCGCCTGAGATCTGATATCCGGGGAAATGGCTTCTCATAAATATGTATACCGCCTTTATTTCCGGGCTTGGCACTAGCGAAGAAACGAAGATCAGCAGAGTCATAATAGTAATCGACTTCAGTTAAAATGGTTCCCCACAACTTCCTGGTGACTGCTATGCTGTCGCCTCGATATTCCTATCACACCTTGGCAAATACTTTTAAGCACCCTTAGACAATCGACCGTTCCGTTGGGGAATAAACTCTTCAAATTGATAAAGGATTATAAGTCTCTATCACTTGAGGGTAAATCCATACTGATAATGTTTGCATGGGGAACCGTGCTAGTATGGAGAGAAATTGGAGGCACGGTTTGGTAAAAGTATCGGAAGAAACCGAATATCATTATCAGCTGTGTCGGCCTGAATAGGTGCCAGCTTGCCCGATCCCCGCTGCCTAAGTCCTGAGCCAGTCGACTGATTGTGTCTGAGGCATCCAGGCATCACTGACGGCTTTGCATAGAAGGCCACAGCAAGCAAGGGTCACACAGCCTGCCACCAGGGTCATGCAGCATGGGCAAATCTTCTTGCGCGTCACCTTCGATAAGGTATGTTGACGAGTTCAAGGTCATGCCCAAAGTCTAAGCCTTGCCAAACTCTGCACCATGACGACTGAACAAGAAATTCCCAACAGTCCCGTTGCAGTTACAGCACCTGCTCATAGTTGACAAAGTCCCAGAAGCTCTTTCGTTTACCAACTGTGTCTTGTTAAACCCCACGCAAGGTTCAAGAGAAGGAGACTAGGAAAGAGATGCAACAGACGCAACAAGACAAGAGGGTATGTGCGTGCCATTTACTTTGAATATTTAGAGGATGCATCACAGTTGCCGCAACTGTCTTTGAAGGGAAAGGTTTGGGTTTGGGTTTGGGTTTGAGTTTGGGGAGGTTGGGAGGTTGGGAGAGTAGGAGGATGTTGTCCAAGATGGAGCCTATTCATAATGCGACGAGCGTGACAAGAGAGAGGACATTGAATGTGGATGGGAAGGAAATGAATCAAAAGAGGAAGAGGCCGAGCTTGATTTCGAGCTCCCACGTTGGTGCATCAGGTCGATGGATGTTTAGTCTTCATGGTTTGGCTTTGATTGGGTTGGCCAATACTTCACTTCTTCTCCTTGAGGACAAAGAAAGACAGCACAACTGACAAAATTGGACCGAGCTAGAATGGAAGAGGAGCAGTGGATGCCCAAGGCTCAGCCGCTGCCCAGCGGGGCTGTAGGGAAACGACTGAGGTTGCATTTCATAGCATTGCATACATATATATGCGTGTGGGTGAAAAATGAGCTCGTACGATGAAAGGGAAAATATAAGCGGGTGGTCTAGTCCGATATACGATCTGGCAGTGTTCCCGCGTTTGGGGTATGAGCATTGCCGGTTTTTGTCACAACAACATTGTTCCTGTCGTATCAAATTATTCGGTTATCAGAAGACTAGTTCAGAACCCAAAATCAGCCCATTTATTGTTTCATGACGCCTCGAGGCTAATATGGGGGCTACTGTCGTTAAATCTACAATATCCAGAACCTGAAATTGCGTGCACGGCAGTGCGAATAGCCCACACCTTGCTCTCCACAATTTCCTGGACTTTTTGCAATGCATGGAGAGGAGAGTTGGACGACGACCTTGGGTATTTTGATGCACGACGTACATTCGCTCCTCTGTCTGCTTGCGACTCTATTTGTCAGTGCGAGAGAATGGTGACAAGTGACGAGTCTGCATCCATTTCAGAGTCGCTTAAAATTGAACTGTACAAACGTAAGTAGCGTTCCTACAGAAAAAGCGCCCGTCGCTACCCGCCTACCTTTCCCTTTCGCATTCTCGTACACACTTGCCTATCCCATCTCGATATCGATGGATCACGCTGGTAAAACCTTTCAAGGCCGTGTCTTTGACCACCTTGTTATGAATAAGCCATGCAATTAATTTGCAAAGCGCATATACCCAACAAATCTGTGGATGGATTGAAGCTACCAAATAATAATCGAGCGCACGTTTGACTAGGAATATAAATATTTAATGTTTCGGTTAATATATCTCCCAAGGAAGGGCTTCCGCCGGGATCCCCCACCATCGCATGCAACGTCTGCCAATCTTTAGCCCCACCTGATGTCGTGTCACAGGTTTAATGTATACCAAGTCAATGCACTACCGATTGTTGCAATTGCAAGCCTGCGCGTATTCCGTCAATCAATTACCAAAATAGGTTGTATGAACATGTATTTCCATTTATGCTCGTTTCGTCATTCGCTCCAATTATCTCACATACACGGCATGACATATATCTCGGAGCTGTATCGTATATATACACCTCAGACGTTTTATCTCAATATATCTAACGAATTTTGAGCATTACTTTGTTTATTCGAACTTCGCGTGTACTTTTCGTATCTAAACTATACCGGTGCCATAGACCCCACGACTACGCCAGTCAAGAAGGAAGGAAGGTAGGTAGTCAACAAATTTACTCGGCCTCCCAGATATAAACACCAATACATGTTTCTCGTCATTATACTTGAGCCATGTATTTCGGCTGTTTCAGCCCTCTTGGGGATCCTCCACCATTTGATGGGTGCTCAAGCCCAGTAAGAAATCGCTATTGCCAAATCGAACTATATAGAATCACATAATGGACTTTCTATCGCGTTTGACGTTCTGGTCCAGGCAGCTCGTGGTTATATGAAAATTCAAACCGCCTAAATATACATAGAATCATATTGATCTATTGCATATGTGTATAGCGAGACACATCGATCATCATATAACCATCTCTATCTATTGGCATACAACCTCATCCAGCCTCTCCGCATGCCGACCATATAACCACATCCAACCAGACTCACACCTATATGGTAATTGCAACCGTCTGTCAGCACACTCACTGCCCAAAGTCAAAGACAAACCGGTCTCGGGAGCATGAAGACACTGAGACGATAAAGAGACAGCAGAAAGTGGCATGAGGAATCGCACCGGGCCAGTCTAACGACAATGTGAAGGCATTACGAGCACGTGAAAAGAGCACCTATTATACAGCAATGCAGGCAGGATAAAAAGTGACCGAAGTGACATTACGAGAGAAGTTAACAGGTAAGAGATGCAGTTAATTAAGCGGCACCAAAAGTAGGGGATATGCGGGAAACTTGAAGAGCGAGCGTGCGGTAAAGCGGGAGACGAGGTGAGAGACACGGCTGCCAAGTGCATTGGCTGTATGAGATGTGAGAACGTAGCTTGAAATTCATAAACATTGAAGGCGCAGTACACAATAGCAGATAGCGAGTGAATAAAGGGCGAGACCAGCAAGACAGTAGTGATAACGTGAGAGCGGTGAAAGCTGATGCAGGAGACATCAGAGCAATAGAGAAGTCGAAAGGGGATGCCGAAGGATGCTGAGGATGCGTTGTTGATACAAGTCTGGAAATCATGAATGATCCTGTCCTTTGCAATATAAACAACATGAAAACATACTGAATGTTAATCCTCCCTAGTATTGTTTGTACCTTGGTTGCTCGCCTCCCTCAGCGACTTGCTGAAAATGATCCATTTCCATTTATAATGCCGGGGGTGCATCACAATAAAGTGGAAGACGAAACATAGGAAATAAAGGGGGCGTTACTTTAATTTTTTCCTTCCCCAAGTGCTTTCCAGATACATTCGAAGGTGGCTGACATAACTGGATAATGTGTCTTGAGGTATTCGATGTAAAATAAATTTCTGGACAATGCGTTAGTCACAGCCCAGAAAATATTTGGACTTACTTGGCTGAATTTGTACCTCTGATACGCTTCATTCCGGTGGCAGAGCTGGTTTTACCTGTTCACTTGTGATCTATAGAATTTGGAGGACGGGCATGTTTGTTTGCAGCATTTAGCTTGTTATAGGCATCATACAGGGTCACCATAAGCAGAGTTTCCAGCAGCCAGAAGGTCTCTGTGGTTGGCGGTTTTGTAATAAAATGCCTATCAAAAGAGCACATATATGTGCTCAAAACATGAAGACTATGTGGTAAACTTACAAGTTCATGGCCCATATGGTTACTGTAGATCGGATTATTCTCAAGCAGGTTGTGGCTGGAACGATGCGACCGGGATTGGGGATGTCTAAATGGTCAAAACGATGACTCTCCTCTACTTTACTCCAGAAGAATAGGGTCAATTACTGGGGGAGCATACAGCTGTGGTTTTCTGTAAGAACATGTAAGAGGAGGTGAGGGCCATGACACTGATGATATGGTGGTAGAAGGAGGGTCAACTGGCCCCAGAGTGCGTTACATTAGTGTCATTGTCACACATTATTCTAGCAGCAGCGGTGGTTTCAAATTCTTGCTTTGGATGCAGTATATACCCAGTATCATGTTTTCTATGGTTTCTACTCAATTTTAGCTTGGAATCCTGAAGAAACTCCCCATGGTTGGTGGCCATGACAATAGCAATTCTAGTCATTATCTGCGCTCATATTTTAGTCCTAATTAGATATCCCCAGATGAACCGTCCTTGTATATCTCAATACAAACGGAGCCAACATCAAATATTGGTACAGAACCATTGAAAATATTGCAGGAAAGCAGTTGGTTATACAGGATTATGTTACAAAAGCTCCGGCACGATTGCAGATCAATGACGTTATACCTACTTTATTTGGTTATGCCTGGTTGTATTAGGAAATAGAGATTTCTCACTGGGGCTCAAGCCTCGTGTGATTGTAACCAGTGTGACCACTGGTCATGGAGAAAGAAGCCAAGCTAAAAGTAGAGACGATGTTTCAATATTAAAACCACAATTCAAAAAGGAGGGGTAAATACAGAATTTGATCCCCGAGACGTCCGAAAATCGGCTGAAATACCATACACGAGTCACATACCACAGCCCACGGCCTCCCATGACTGACACTGAGCATTAGCGACTTGCCTATCATGGGTCCCCAGGGCACCCCTGTCAAATTAAGCGCCATTAAGAAGCATCCTTTCAACGCTTAAAACAGGCGATACCGATGCTTCGTTTCTCAACCGTCTGGTCTTTCTGTGTCGCGACGGAAGGCCTATCATGTAACAAGTTCACATGAGTCGTTAAGTTACCGGCGAGAGTTTTTCATCACACAGTGACGTCATAATGACCGGGCGCTCACGTCATGGTGAGGCTCGGCTTCATTCCTTGAAGTCATGAGCGTCGGTTGTTTGATTGCCCAGATTTTGACATTAATATTTTCAGACCAGGAGGGTGACAACCAATTACAATTAAATGAATCTGGAGGTATTAAAGAGGGCTCGCCGAATGAGTCCATTGCGACGTGGGGCCGGCAGAAATCTTCGATGCTGGCTTCGCCGATACCATAGGTATATCTACATGGCATCACAAATTCTACCGGTCCTCCACAATTTTACAACATCATAGAATCATGACAGTGCGTTGAATCTTTGAAAAGAGCTCCGCCCGCAAAATGGCATGGAATCTGAGGGTAACCATATGTCTGTTCGCGCCGCTCCTACTCACAGAAACCTTCATACCCCCATAATGTTGAGAATTTGATTACTTTACCTCTGTCTGTCTTGAAACGAAACAATTCTTTGCTTCCTCGTGTTATGGAAGGCCATGCAGAATTCCGGGGATGGATATGGGTCTTCATTGTTATCAGGAATGGTACATGACAGGTAAGCACGGTGTCCAAAGTCTCCTTGAGAGCATGGGCTTAAAATAAGCACCTGTCTAGTCACATTTACTTTGTTGGGTATGTCCGTCGTGTTTGTTCGGTCACATTTCTCATTTTGTATACTTTTTAACTCTGTTTTTCCAGGATTTTAACCGTTTTCTATCTTGACTTGACCTTCTACTGCCCCCCTGGGGAATGTTCCTCATATTGTAATTTAAACCACTTTTGCTTATTCATGATTGAGGTGAGAATATGTATTTAGACGAGAATATACGTGATGGGATGCTGACTCCTACTGAATACCATGGAATGGGCTGAAGTGTCAAAATCTTCTCATGACACAATTGTTACCTACAGGCTACCAGCTCATCAAAGGGAAGTGAAAATCACCACCGTAACTTTTGTTAGAGTATGATATTACAGCTCTTACATAGTCTATGATGTTCCCTGTATTTTTCTGATATTTGTAGTATTTTTCCCAGCACTGTAGGTGCAGTATTGAGTGAGTTACCTAGTAAGGTAACTGATGTGTAGGTGCTTAGGTAAGCACCCTGTAGCATACTCCGCTGTGGGTGTGGGAAAGTCTCCTTAGTGTTTACTTTCCTCACACTCACAGGTATGTAGTTATTTCACAGTTGAATACACTTAGTGTTTACTTTCCTCACACTCACAGGGTGTTTGTCAAGAGTTATTCAACTGTTTCAATAACTTTGGCCCTGGATGAGTTCTACAGATTCCACAGTGTAATCGGAGAGCAGATCGGGCAGTCAATTTCCCACACTAGATTCGGTACTGATTCTCAGTGACGTCAGGGTAACGGATGAGGCACTCGATTATTCCTGAGCGCTCTTTACATCTTCCCAGTCGTTCATCTCATTCCATTGGGTGGCCTTATTTCCCCATACAAATGCATAGCCGACCAATTTCAGTGATTGCCGCTACAATGAAATTCACCGGACTGCTGAACTGATCGATATAAGATTAAATAATCAAAGGTTCGTACCAAAAGTGCCTCGAACAATGCTAACCAACAACAAACAAACCAAACACAGCTACGCGTCCCGGAAACTTAGCATTTGATCTCGAAGCGGTGTTTCGGCAAAGCCTTGGCATGGGCGCCTCATTCCGAACGTCTGAGCTCATATAGAGTTGAACCGTTCTCAACAGATACTACTCTATATTGTGAAACTGTGATGTTTATTGTTTCATGGTAAATCGAGGGTCATGATTCCTATCTTCTGTTCATACTATCATGTATACATATATATTACGAATCATCTTTATGTTTGAGTTCATTCTGGGTATTTTTTAACTCGCTCTTCCCACTCGGGAGGTTTGAATGTACCCTCTGACTGCTTCGAAGAGTGGGTGGGAACGGAGCAAGATGAAACGGGTCCGTAACTTAATCTTCGTGCTATGAGGAGGCAGAGCCCGGATTATGGAAAACTTGGAAAAGCACATTGTCTAGTGCGTTACTGTAGCCTAAGAACGCAGCAATGCTAGGGTCCCTGAACATGAATGTGATTGGACTATTTAATCTGATGTGGTGCATTCTTACCACACGTCTTGATAGGAAATGAGGTAGCCTGGGAACTATATCAAAAGTGTGATATGTTGCAAACAGTTCCTGAAATTCAAACCAGCAAAACAGAACTCGTACCTCTTTGTGTCTCAAATACCAAGTGGGTCTCTCGCCTCGTACACTTTGACCAACACCGGCTTGCCGTCACTTTCAGTCTTCGCTTCACAAGGTTTAACACTCCACCGCAAGGTGACCTGATTATTTCCCGTCTTTTCATAGTAATAATCATTGTGGTTCGCGACCGATGAGGTGTGTAAAAGTTGCATACAGTCTCATTACGATAAGCTCACGGCGTGATCTTTGAGATGACAGAACGGGCGTACATATCGTTTCTGCCTCTGCCCGTGGCGGACGACAACGAATCAAGTACCATGACGGGCTAAGGGGGATTAGCCATTGATCGTCTTTCTGCAGTTAGCAATAACGCTGCATTCACCTTCTTCCTCTTTATCGCATGTAGTCCCACATAATATTAAATAATATATTGTAGTTACATAGGCTGTGTTGCCTTTACTTACCCTCCCTGTGGACATCCCAAATTCTCCCTCGCCTGGATAATGTAATTCATCAACGACATCATAGAATCATTACACTGTGTTGAATCTTTGGAAAGAGCTCCGTATGCAAAATGTCATGGACTCTGAGGGTAACCATATATCTGTTCCGCGCCGCTGCTACTCAAAGAAACCGTCGTACCCCCATATCATGTTAGACATTTATTACCAATCTTGACAGTTAGTTGCGGGTTAGAAAATGATATCCCATCGATCCTTCTCTGATCCGAATCCTGCATGTTGCAGTGGTGCTTTATCGTGAGACGTTCATTATTATGTTCACAGCAAACATATATGTATTCCATTTATGCGTGCAGTTACCCATTATATAACGTACATCCCACATCCTCCATCATAGCTATCTACTCCACAGACGGCTCAGGCCCACTATCACTTGCCGGCACAACTGTCGACTGCACCGAAGGGTTATTGCTGCCTGTAATGACAAAAGAAAGACGGGCGAACGACGGTGTCTAATATCATCAATGACACACCCGGAACTTCTACATGTCCAATCAACCACAAGAACCGCCTTCCCGGTAGCAAATGATGCCTTCTGACAACGACCGGTAGGGAATGGCTGCGAACGGGGCGGCATTGAAGATTGGGAGGGAGGGGGCTTTTGAAACGGGAGAGGCCGTAGTTACGCCAGGCAATGCAAGGGGCGAGGAGCTGTTGGGTGCAGGTACAGGCCTGGGTGAGAAAGAATAGGGGATAGTATATGTGAAAGGCTGGAAGTGTGCATATTGACTGGAGGGTGGATGTCATGTCGCCACTGTTTCCCAGATTCCTGAGTCCTGTCAGTCCTTGCGAGAAGACAGGCTCGAATCCATGGGCGAATATGACGTACCTGAGGATGACTCGATTCTTCAAGGGTCTCCGCCTTGTCGATGACACGCGTTGAAGAGAGAATAACCACCGCTGACCACATTTTGTAGGCATCCACCTCACGTGCAGAAAATTCGTCGCATGTATAACAAAGATGTCAGGGAAATCGCAACACGTGCACGTCTGGAAACACATCCACGACCTAGTCGGTGTCAGCCCATAGTACTGAGACGACACTGTGCAAGACTCACGTCTCCTCACACCGCGGGTACGAATACTCAACCGCAGGTTACCCATCCTGTCCCCTACACACGCAGCTTCCCCCGCGCATACAACACCTCTCTAAAGCCGGGATCGGATAAATCATCATGCTCGTCCACACGATAGCGCAAACCTCCTTGCACTACATACACCGTGACTCTTCCTCCACCTCAAAGCAGAAGATGACAGTACGCTCCGGCTCTGGGACGTGTGTTTAGCGTTTTGACGCAGGACTACAAGAATATATATGCGAGGAACTCTTGCGCGTCTTGCTGTTTCGTCATCGAGAATTTTTCGTGGACACTTCCGATGAGGGATTTGAACATGGTGGGTTTGATGGGTTCTTGGAGTACGGACAGTGGCGTCGAGGACAAGGGGATCACCGTGGATGGCATTGGTTCCGCGGCTTCACCAGCACTTCGAAGAGGGTGGGGACACCGGCGGTGTGAGACGGAAAATGGCTGCGAGGGTGGGATAACCAGGCTGAACGGATTCGGTCCGCGATTTTGCGCATCTGAAAGTCAAAACAGGATATGGGGAGCACTTCGGTGCAGGAACAGGCGCGGGTGAGAAAGGATCAGAGATGGTATGTGCGGAAGGCTGGAAGTGTGAGTATCGATGTTGATGCCATGTAGCAGCTGTTTCCGAGAGTGCGGAGTCCCGTAAGTCTTGCAGGGGAGATAGGCTCGAAAAAATTACACGAGTATGACGGACTTCAGGATGATTCGACTCGGTAAGAAATGACCTCGTTCCGTGTCTATGACAAGCCCAATATCTCACGGTCGGCATACACTCATAATTGTCCTTCTCCGTGTCCTCGACGATGTAAAGCGGTGCGTATGCTCTCCACGCTTTCTGCACTTCAGACGACGGGGCTAAGTCTGTGATGTAGACACTGGGCCGGCAGAAATATTCGATACTGCTTTCGCCAATATCATAGGTATATCTACGCGGCCGAAAACAGAGCAACGATCGGGTCAGTGTGCTAGCTCGAAAAATCCCTTCTCATTGGTTTTCCACCTCGTATTGTTACACTCTCACCCTCGTCTAAATATCTAGACGCTCGCTCGTTGAGGTGAACACGAACCTCGACTAAGGGTTCTATACCGAGGGTTTCAGAGAACCACTCTTGTAGATTCCCACACACTACAAAACGGTCTGTAACTTTATCCCGATAGCCCACGTCCCACAACGCGATGGACTCCAGATCTCCATCCTCGATAGAGCCCGTGATTGGTTCCGGAAACCCGAAGTCCAGTAGTTGGTTGGCCAATTGATGAATGGTATGCGAGCTTCGAATTTGTTGATCCATGAACGCCGTGCCGAGACACCATGAATCCACTTTGGGCATGAATAAATTCACGATGGAGTCGGGTGAGGATGGATTGATCCTAGAGTCACCGGGATAAATACCGGGATGCCATCTCCTCTGTCATCTCAAAGATCATGCCCGTGAGCTTATCGTAATGAGACAGTATTTGATCGACCGAAGAACTTGCAACTGTTACATACCTTATCGGTCGTGACCCACAATGATTATTATTATGAAAAGGCAGGAAATTATCAGGTCACCTTGCGGTGGAGTGTTAAACTTTGTGAAGCGAAGACTGAAAGTGACGGTAAGCCGGTGTTGGTCAAAGCGTACGAGGCGGGAGACCCACTTGAAATTTGAGACACAAAGAAGTACAACCTGGGTTGGTCAGGAACGAGGTTATACCAATGGGCGATATGATAGCGCCCAAAATATCATCGATTGCATTAGGAACCATGCATCCAAACTTGGAAGATCAAGAAATGCTGGGCAGTTTGTATAGATATTTATTCAGGCGATGAATAGTGATTGTCAAGTGTCTCGCACAGCCTGACGCGTTTTCTTAAGATAGATCAAGCTATAAAATTACATTTCCTCTCTATTAAAAAATAGTATAGGTTGGCTTAATGTCAATGCACAAACTACAATGGCTCAATAAGCTTGTCACACTGGTCACAATCACACGAGCTTGGAGCACCCATCAAATGGTGGAGGATCGCCAAGAGGGCTGAAACAGCCGAAATACATGGCTCAAGTATCGCAGGCTTGCAAATCCAACAATCGGTAGTGCATTGACTTAGTATACATTAAACCTGTGACACGACATCATGTGGGGCTAAAGATTGGCGGACGTTGCATGCGATGGTGGGGGGGGATCCCGGCAGAACCCCTTCGTTGGGAGATATATTAACTGATACATTAAACACTCGATTATTATTTGGTAGCTTCAATCCATCCACAGATTTGTTGGGTATATGCACTTTGCATATTAATTGTGTGGATTATTCATAACAAGGTGGTCAAAGACACGGCCTTGGGGAGGTTTTACCAGTGTGATCCATCGATATCGAGATGGGATAGGCAAGTGTGTACGAGAATGCGAAAGGGAAAGGTAGGCGGGTAGCGACGGGCACTGTTCTGTAGGAACGCTACCTACGTTTGTACAGTTCAATTTTAAGCGACTCCGAAATGGATGCGGACTCGTCACTTGTCTCCATTCTCTCGCCCCGACAAATAGAATCGCAAGCAGACAGAGGAGCGAATGTACATCGCGCATCAAAATACCCAAGGTCGTCGTCCAACTCTCCTCTCCATGCATCACAGAAAAGTCCAGGAAGTCGTGGAGAGCTGGGTTTGGGCTATTCGCTCGCACTGCCGTGCACGCAATTTCAGGTTCTGGATATTGTGAATTTAACGGCAGTAACCCCCGTATTAGCCTCGAGGTGTCATGAAACAATAAATGGGCTGATTTTGGGTTCTGAACTAGTCTTCTGATAACCGAATAATTTGAGACGACAGGAACAATGTTGTTGTGACAAAAACCGGCAATGCTCATACCCCAAACGCGGGAACACTGCCAGATCGTATATCGGACTAGACCACCCGCTTATATTTTCCCTTTCATCGTACGAGCTCATTTTGCACCCACACGCGTATATATGTGTGCGATGCTATGAAATGCAACCTCAGTCGTTTCCCTATACCCCCGCTGGGCAGCGGCTGAGTCTTGGGCGTCCGCTGCTCCTCTTCTATTCTATCTCGGTCCAATTTTGTCAGTTGTGCTGTCTTTCTTTGTCCTCAAGGAGAAGAAGTGAAGCATTGGCCAACCCAATCAAAGCCAAACCATGAAGACTAAACATCCATCGACCTGACGCACCAACTTGGGAGCTCCCAAATCAAGCTCGGCCTCTTCCACTTTTATTTCATTTCCTTCCCATCCACATTCAATGTCCTCTCTCTTGTCACACTCGTCGCATTATGAATAGGCTCCATCTTGACAACGTCCTCCTACTCTCCCAACCTCCTAACCTCCCCAAACTCAAACCCAGACCCAAACCCAAACCTGTCCCTTCAAAGACAGTGGCGGCAACTGTGATGCATTCTCTAAATATTCAAAGTAAATGGCATGCACATACCCTCTTGTCTTGTTGCATCTGTTGCATCTCTTTCCTAGTCTCCTTCTCTCAAACCTTGCGTGGGTTTTAACAAGACACAGTTGGTAAATGAAAGAGCTTCTGGGACTTTGTCAACTACGAGCAGGTGCTGTAACTGCGACGGGACTGTTGGGAATTTCTTGTTCAGTCGTCATGGTGCAGTGTTTGGCAAGGCTTAGACTTTGGGCATGGCCTCGAACCCGTCAACATGCCTTATTGAAGTCGACACGCAAGAAGATTTGCCCATGCTGCGTGACCCTGGTGGCAGGCTGTGTGACCCTTGCTGTGGGATTATATGCAAAGCCGTCAGCCTGATGCCCAGATGCCTCAGACACGATCAGTCGACTGGCTCAGGACTTAGGTAGCCTCCAATTTCTCCCCATACTAGTACGGCTCCCCATGCAAACATTATCAGTATGGATTTACTCTCAAGTGATAGAGCCTTATAATCCTTTATTAATTTGAAGAGTTTATTCCCCAATAGAACGATCGAATGTCTAAGGGTGGTTAAAGGTATTCGCCAAGGTGTGATAGGAATATCGAGGTGACAGCATAGCAATCACCAGGAAGTTGCGGGGAACCATTTTAGCTGAGGTCGATTACATGCGCCATCACTACTATGGCTCTGCCGATCTTCGCTTCTTCGCTAGTGCCAAGCCCGGAAATAAAGGCGGTATACATATTTATGAGAAGCCATTTCCCCGGATATCGGATCTTAGGCGGGTAAGACGGTCTTCTTTAAAATGATTTTAGCATGAAATGGATCGCGTTTACCAAAAGAGAACATGCCTCAAGAGATCCACCCCCTCTTTAACAATTATGTTCAATTGCCCCACTGTTAACTGTTTTTTAAGCAGTCTATTCCTTGTCTTTTCCCCCTGGCCTGTGTCTGTGAGCCTTACAACCCTCCTTTGGTGCTGCTCCACATGTCATGTGTTGAAGAAGCGCTTCCCAACCAAAATGGATATCTTGGTGTTGTACAGTAGCTTTGTCCCGATCCGCTCCATTGCCAGACCACAAAAGTAACCGGGGTCGACTTCAAATGTCCGTTGGATTACGGATGACAGATGCGAACCACCTAGCCATGGCTTCCCTGTCAATGTCAGATATGACTTTCCCAATTCTGATGAATCCAGCAAGCCTCGTGGCGGCTCCAGGCAAGTTTCAAAACCACAACACTCAACGAAAAAACAGTCCGATACGGGATCACATTGGTTTAGAATACTTCATTTCCTTCCCACGATTACCACCGTTTAGGATATGGTCGTACGTTTAATTATGCACGACGCAGCACCTCAGTGATGTCTCAAGTGCTTGCACAGCGAGTATTTGGCCTAGGAAACTCTGAAGACAAAATACTCACAGAACAGACACAGCTGTTTGTTCCACCTGAAAGCAGAAGATGACAGTAGGCTCCGGCTTTGGGATGTTTTTTTAGCTTGTTGCCGCAGGGCTTTAAGAATATATATGCGAAGAACTCTTCAGCATCTTGCTCTTGCGTCATCGAGAATTCTTTGTGGACTCTTCCGATGAGGGAATTGAACATGGTGGGTTTGATCGGTTCTTGGAATAGGGGTAGTGGCGTTGAGGATGGACGAGGTGATCACCGTCGATGGCATTGGTTCCATGGGCGCACCAGCACTTTGGCGGTGGTAGTGACACCGGAGGTGTGAGACGGTAAATGGCCGCGAGGGTGCAATAACCAGCCTGAGTGATTCAGTCCGCTATCATGCGCATCTGAGAGTCAAAACAGGATATGGGGAACTCTTCGATGCAGGAACAGGCATGGGTGAGAAAGGATAAAGGATGGTATGTGCGGAAGATTAGAAGTGTCAATGTCAATGTTGATGCCACGTAGCAGCTGTTTCCGAGATTACGGAGTCCCGTCAGTCTTGCAGGGGAGACAGGCTCGAAAACATTACACGAATTTGACGGACTTCAGGATGATTCAACTGCTCAAGAAATGACCTCGTTCCGTGTCCATCACAAGCCCAATATCTCACTGTCGGTATACACTCATAATTGTCCTTCTCCGTGTCCTCGACAGTAGCAAGGTTCTTGAGCAGCGGTCCGCTACTGTTATATCACCAACGCCACCAACTCAATCATTAAATATTACCTGCTCATAGTCATCTGCTCACAGAAGAAAAAAAAAACACGCTGCTCACTCATCTCGGGTTCGGTTCCAGCATGGTCTTCACATACACGGATACCCAAGCATCCCATAATGCAGCTGCACATGCATCCGGGTCACATCATCCCCTATACACTCTCCATCAAAGTACGGGAGGATCATATCGATGCCTTGAGGTAGATCCTATTAGGTCGCGTGGATAGCAAGCACGTAAGAATGATAAGTGAAATCTGATTTTGATTGGAAGAAAGGAGTACATACTCCTTTGTCAAAGTATTGTGCTGTTGCTTCTCTCTGAAAAGATTCTGAAAGACGAGGACTGGGAATGCGAGAAAGTCTGGGAGGAAGAATGGAGGCAAGACGTAGGACTCCAGCACATAGCTATGGCGAAAAACTACTTTTTTGTAATTATTTTTGAAAATTAACATTGACGTGTTCAAACATCTTCTGTTAACCATTGAATTATGGGCAGAGGTACAGATTTCCAGTAAATAAAGAGCTTTTATATCACTGATATAGCTAGACTTGACGGGAAAATGTTCGATGGGTGTGATCGTGTCCAAGTTTAATCATCCTCCCATATGCACCTAGGTAGCTGAAAGTAACGTATCCGCCTTATTCAAGACGTTAATACTATTAAATAAGGACAACATCAATACTCACGGGTTTGGCTCAAATACTGTGTCCGGCCACACAAGGTCATGTATCTAACTGGGCTCCGCATCATACGATGCGCGCGCCCCCGAACGGCCAGAAATATAACGTGGAGAAGTAGGGGCAAACAGGAATATGGTACGCGGTTCCACATCTCCGGAGTGACTACATTACTCTGTCAGGCTCTCACATTGATGAAGGGGGAAGTGAAACAAACAGGTTTTGAGGCATTTCCACAACTACTTGTGTCTCCCCTTCATTTACTAGTGCCACAAAGGGTTCAATATCATTTCCAAAAGACTTCTGTGCTTAGTGATAATCAACTCGTGTGGAGAGACACCCTTGATCCCATTTTTCTCTATGTAAAGCGGTGCGTATGCTCTCCATGCTCTCTCCACTTCACAGGAGGGCCAGCAGAGATATTCGATCGTGAGATAACGCCAGCAGAAATCTTCGATACCGACTTTACCAGTATCAAAGGCATATCTACGGGGCAGAAAATTGAGCAACGATCGGGTCAGTGTACTAGCTCGAAAAATACCTCCTCATTGGTTTTCCACCTCGTATTGTTACACTCTTACCCTCGGCTAAAGATCTAGACGTATGGTTGTCGATGCTAACACGAACCTTGACTGAGGGTTCTATACCGAGGGTTTCAGTGAATCACTCATGTAGATTCCCACACACTACAAAATGGCCTGTATCTTTATCTCAATAGCCCACGTCCCACAAAGCGATGTCCCTCAGATCTTCATTGTCCATATAGCCCATACTTGGTCGCAGAAACTCGAAGTCCAGTAGTTGATTGGCCAATTGATGAATGGTGTGCGAGCTTCGAAGTTGTTGATCCATTAAAGCAGTGCCGAGACACCATGAACGCACTTTGGACATGAATAGGTCTACGATGTGTTATAATTCAAGACCCATATTATGAGGGAGTCATAGATAAGTATAACAGACTAAGTAACATAGTAACAGACTCTTAGTATTTATACAAGGTGACACGGTCCTATATCCCCGTGTGTCCACAAGTTCCAGAGACCACCCCTTTGTCATTCTAAGAATAGACACTGTTGTCCATGATGCTTTCCAACACGATGCAGTTGGGTGATGATGGATTGATCCTAGAGTAACCGGTATAAACACCGGGATACCAGATCCCGTAGTATCTTTGGCCACGGAACAGTGTTCCGGTAAACACAAGCTTCAGATGACAGCGATTGGCAAGACAGCCTGTGACAGTGACAATTGAATCACCGGGATTTAAAAACTGAATAGACAAAGTTAACATTGACGTATGATGTCAGTCGAATTAACGAACAAGGATATTAATTTCGGTTTCGTTGTTTGAACAGAATTCAACTAATTCTAATGTCACATTGTCAATCCGTATTTGCGGGAAAGAAGGTATCCAAGCACGTCACATTGTAAGAATCCCTCTAAAATATATCACGTTAGCTTGTAAATATCGCGAGTAATTTCATTCACCATGTCGTATAGTGCCAAAATGGTTTCTTTCACACCGGATGATCTAGTACGTTCGAGTCATTTGCATGCGTCCTCAGGCTCACTGCCCGGATTACGGAAAACTTGGAAAAGTACATTGTCTCGTGCGTTACTGTAGCCCAAGAACTCAACAACGCTAGGATCCCTGAACATGAATGTGGTTGGACTACTTTGGGTTATTTAGTCTGATGTGTTGCATTCTTACCACACGTCTTGATAGGAAGTGAGGTCGCGTTGGAACTATATCAAAAGTTGCAAATCCTTTCTGAGACCCAAACCAGCCAAAACGGGACTCGTACCTTTTTGCGTTTCACATCCCATCCCACGTGGGTCTCCCACCTTCACCAATATCGACTTTCAGTCTTCGCTTCGCGAAGTGTGACACTCCACCGCAAGGTGACCGCATGATTTCCTGCCTTTTCATACTCATAATCATTGTGGTTCGCGACCGATAAGGTGCGTAACCCTTTCAAGTCCCTTCGATCGACCAAATACTGTCTCACTATGATAAACCCACGGACAAGATCTTTGAGATGACAGAACGGGCGTATGCGTGTTCACTAAATCATTTCTGCCTCAGCCCGTGACGGACGAAAATGAATCAAGTACCATGATGTGCTGAGGGGGATTAGCCATTGATCGTCTTTCTTCAGTTAGCAGTACCGCTGCATCCACCTTCTTGCTCTTTCCTTTACTTACGCTCCGTATAAATCACAAATTCTACCTGAATCATTACACTGCGTTGAATCTTTGGAAAGAGCTCCGCATGCAGAATGGAGTGGACTCTCATGGAAACCATATATCTGTTTCGCGTCGCTCGAAACTCTCGTACCCCATATTATTCTAGATATTTATAACCAATCTTGATAGTTAGTTGCAGGTCAGAAAGTAATATCCCATCGATCCGTCTCTCATCCGAATCTTCCATGTTGTATGGTGGTGCTTGATCGTGAGATGTTCATTATTATGTTCACATCAAATATACATATATTGCATGTATGGATCTATGCGTGCAGTTACTCACCATATAACGTACATTCCATATCCTCCATCAGAGCTATCTACTCCACAGGCGTTTCAGACCCACTGTCACTTGCCGCCGCAACTTTCGACCGCACGGAAGGTTCATCGATACCTGTAATGTCAAACGCGGGCGAACGACGGTGTCTAATATCATCAATGACAGACCCGGAACTTCCACATATCCAATCAACCACAACAACCGCCTTCCCGGTAGCAATTAATGCCTTCTGAGAACGACCGGTAGGGAATGGCTGCGAACGGGGCGGCATTGAAGACTGGGAGGGAGGGGGCTTTTGTACGGGAGATGCCGGAGTTAAGCCAGGCAATGCAAGGCGCGAGGAGCTGTTGGGTGCAGGTACAGGCCTGGGTGAGAAGGGATAGGGGATAGTATATGCGGAAGGCTGGAAGTGTGCATATTGACTGGAGGGTGGATGCCATGTCGCCACTGTTTCCCAGATTCCTGAGTCCTGTCAGTCCTTGCGAGAAAACAGGCTCGAATCCATGGGGAAATATGACGTACCTGAGGATGACTCGATTCTTCAAGGGCCTCCTCCTTGTCCATGACACTCGTTGAAGAGAGAATAACCACCGCTGACCACATTTTGTAGGCACCCACCTCACCTGCAGAACATTCGTCGCATGTACAACAAAGATGTCAGGGAAAGCCGCAACACGTGCACGTCTGGAAACACATCCACGACCTAGTCGGTATCAGCCTATAGTACTGAGTTGACACTATGAAAGACTCATGTCTTCGGTGGAACCCCTACCTCGCACCGCGGGTACGAATACTCAACCGCAGGTTACCCATCCTGTCCCGTAGGCACTCACGCAGCTTCCCCCGCGCATACAATACCTCTCTACAGCCGGGATCGGATACCCACTCGTCCACACGATAGCGCAAACCTCCTTGCACTATATACACCGTGACTCTTCCTCCACCTCAAAGCAGAAGATGACAGTAGGCTCCGGCTCCGGGACGTGTTTACCGTGTTGACGCAGGACTTTCAGAATATATATGCGAAAAACTCGCTTCTTGCTGTTTCGTCATCGAGAATTTTTCGTGGACTCTTCCGATGAGGGATTTGAACATGGTGGGTTTGATGGGTTCTTGGAGTACGGGCAGTGATGTCGAGGACGGACGAGAGGATCACCGTCGATGGTAGTGATTCCACGGCCTCACCAGCACTTCGACGAGGGTAGGGACACCGGCGGTGTGAGACGGGAAATGGCTGCGAGGGTGGGATAACCAGCCTGAACGGATTCGGTCCGCTATCTTGCGCATCTGAAAGTCAAAACAGGATATGGGAAGCTCTTCGGTGCAGGAACAGGCGAGGGTGAGAAAGGATCGGGGATGGTATGTGCGGAAGGCGGGAAGTGTGAGTATCGATGTTGATTGATGCCATGTAGCAGCTGTTTCCGAGATTGCGAAGTCCCATCAGTCTTGCAGGGGAGACAGGCTCGAAAACATTACACGAGTATGACGGACCTCAGGATGATTCGACTCGTCAAGAAATGACCTCGTTCCTTGTCCATGACAAGCCCAATATCTCACTGTCGGCATACACTCTTAATTGTCCTTCTCCGTGTCCTCGACAGTAGCAAGGTTCTTAAGCGGCGGTCCGCGACTGTTCTATCACCGACGCCACCAAATCAATCATCAAAACTTCCCCGCTCATACTCAGCTGCTCACAAAAGAAAAAAAACACCCTACTCACTCGTTTCGGGTTCGGTTCCAGCATGCTCTTCACATACACGGATACCCAAGCATGCCATAATGCAGCTGCACATGCATCCGGGTCACATCCTCCCCCACAGACTCTCTATCCAAGCATGGGAGGTACACGTCGATGCCTTTAAGTAGATCGATCCTATTAGATCGCGTGGTTGGAGCGTAAGCATAATAAGTGAAATCTCAGTTCCATTGGAAGAACGGAGAACATCCTTCTTTGTCCAAGCATTGTGGTGTTTCTTCTCTCTGAAAAGAGTCTGACAGACGAGGACTGGGCATGCGAGAAAGTCTGGGAGGAAGAATGAGCGCAAGACGCAGGACTCCAGCACATGTTACGCGATGTCACACAGTTACGGCGAAGAACTGCAACGGACTAATTCCGTTAGTACGTGTTCTTTGTAATGGGAATGTTTCCCCTTTTAAGCTCCGCCATCGTGGAGTCAGCTCCCGCCGCTTTTGTCTCTTGCCACCATCGTCTGAGTGGCCGGCCCTCAAGGATTGCCCAGGCTTTCCTTGAGTAATTTTCTTTTTCCCGCCATCCCACCCTTTCCTGCTCCTTTATTGCCCTAAAACTCGTAGTTTAGATTGAGTTTTCATGTATTTACTATTAGTTTGGCATGCTGTTGGGGCTCGCTCATGTCCCCATCAGCATGTTTTGCGCAATGGAGCCTGTGGCCCCTGGATTCGCGTCCACCGGGGGTCCACTCATCCAAACATGGACAAAGACAAAGATACCTTTTTTGTAATTATTTTTGAAAATTAACATTGACGTATTCTTACATCTTCTGTTCATAGTTGAATAATGGGCAGAGCTCCAATAAATAAAGAGCTTTTATATCTCAGAATGATATAGCTAGACGTGACGGTGAAATGTTCGCTAGGTTTGATCGTGTCCGAGTTTAATCCTCCTCCCATATGCACCTAGGTGTTGGAAATCAAGAATGGTGAACATTTAACTCCGAGACAACATGATTGAGTGGCACCGCTATTTTTAGCTACACAAAAGATCACAATCCCTTTGTGCCACTCCTATTGTTCGTATCATTCTCATTGTCCCTCTGCACATATATAAAGCTCCCTTTCTACTATGTTGAACCTCAGTCCGTTATACGCTACTGTTATACGAGACTGAGGTGAGCAATCCTTAAATATTAGTACTTAAATATTTACACTGACAATGTATTAGTTGTAATATTTAGGTACTTAATATAGTCCGTTATACGCTACTGTTATACGAGACTGAGTTGTAATATTTAGGTCTTACATTCTAACACTAGGTAGCTGGAAATAAAATACAAAACTTGCTCAAAAGTTAATATTATTAAATAAGGACAACATCGACGCTTACGGGTCTCGCTCAAATACCGTGTCCGGCCACACAGGGTCATTTATCCAACTGGGCTCCGCATCATAAGAAGCACGCAACTGCACATCCGGGACAGGTCCCCCCGAGGGGCCAGAAATATAGCGTGGAGAAGTAGGTTCAAACAGGAATATGGTATGCGGTTCCACTTCTCCGGAGTGACTATATTACTCTGTCAGGCTCTGAAATTGATGAAGGGAGAAGTGAAACAAACAAATTCTGAGGCATTTCCACAACTACTGTTGTCTCAAAGTCGTTTACTGTTGTCACAAAGTGGTCAATATCATTCCCAAAAGACTTCTGTGCTTACTGATCATCAACTCGTGTGGAAGGACACCCTTGATCCTATTTTCCTCTATGTAAAGCGGTGCGTATGCTCTCCACGCTTTCTGCACTTCAGACGACGGGCCTAAGTCTGCGATATAGACACTGGGCCGGCAGAAATCTTCGATTCTGTCTTCGCCAATATCATAGGTATATCTACGCGGCAGAAAACTGAACAACGATCGGGTCAGTGTGCTAGCTCCAAAAATACCTTCTCATTGGTTTTCCACCTCGTAGTGTTACGCTCTCACCCGCGTCTAAATATCCAGACCTATGGTTGCCGAGGTTAACATGAACCACAACTAAGGGTTCTATACCGAGGGTGTCAGAGAACCACTCATGTAGATTCCCACACACTACAAAATCGCCTGTAACTTTATCCCGATAGCCCACGTCCCACAAAGCGATGGACCCCGGATCTCCATCCTCGAAAGAGCCCATGATTGGTTGTAGATACCCGAAGTTCAGTAGTTGATTGGCCAATTGATGAATGGTGTGCGAGCGTCGAAGTTGTTCATCCATTAAAGCCGCGCCGAGACACCATGACTCCACTTTAGAGATGAATAAATTCACGATGGAGTCGGGTGAGGATGGATTGATCCTACAATTACCGGGATAAATACCGGGATACCTCCCATAGTACCCGGACGGGCCACGGCTGACCAGTGTTCCGGTGTACACAAGCTTCAGATGACGGCGATTGGCAGGATAGTCTGTGACAGTAACAATTGAATCGCCGGGATTTAAAAACTGAATAGACAAAGTTATCATTGACATCTGATGTCAGTCGAATTAACGAACAAGGGAGTACGTTGCAATGTCGTTATTTGAACAGAATTCAGATAATTCCTAATGTCACATTTTCACATCAGCATTTGCGGGAGAGAAAGTATCCAAGCACGTCACATTGTAAGAATCCCTCTAAAATATATGTTAGCTTGTAAATATCGCGAGTAATTTCATTCACCATGTCCCACAGTCCCAAAATGGTTTCTTTCACATCGGATGATCTAGTGCATTCGAGCCAATTGCATGCATCCTCAGGTTCAGGGCCCGGATTACGGAAAACTTGGAAAAGTACATTGTCTTGCGTGTTACTGTAACCAAAGAACGCAGCAATGCTAGGGTTCCTGAACATGAATGTGATTGGATTACTTGGGTTATTTAATCTGATGTGTTGCATCCTTACCACACGTCTTGATAGGAAGTGAGGTCGCGTTGGAACTATATCCAAAGTGTGATATGTTGCAAATGCTTTCTGACATCAGCCAAAGCGGGACTCGTACCTGTTTGCGTCTCAAATCCCACGTGGGTCTCCCGCCTTCGTACATTTTGACCAATACCGACTTACCGTCACTTTCAGTCTTCGCTTCACAAAGTGTGATACTCCACCGCAAGGTGACCCCATGATTTCCTGCCTTTTCATAGTCATAATCATTGTGGTTCGCGACCGATAAGGTGCGTAACAGTTGCAAGTCCCTTCGATCGATCAAATACTGCCTCATTATGATAAACCCACGGACATGATCTTTGAGATGACAGAACGGGCGTACGCGTTCACTAAAATCATTTCTTCCTCTGCCCGTGACCGACGAAAACGAATCAAGGATGATATCGTCCATTCTGGCATCATTGACGGCGACGAGTTGAGCGACGGCTAATGACGTATCCAGCAGAATGCACATCTAAGAGCCAATATGTATAACAAAGGACTCTGAGTGTCACCTTCAGCACGCACCATTGCCTCCCTCTCCGCTTCTTCCAATCGCCTTTCCAGTTTGGCGATAGACTTATCTCGTTGTCGCATCCAAGACACGTGTGATTTAAGTCCTTGGTTTGGTTTGTATGACCTTGCAAGCGCAAGAACATCCTCAAGTGCACTGAAAACAGTTCATTTGTTTGTCAAGTCCGGTTACCCAGTGAGTCTCAAGTTCTTACTTCTGATAATCGTCCAATATAGTTTTGAAATTGCCCGGGATATTCTCCCACTTCCCCCTTAACTGATCGTGGAAAGCGACGAGGCGACGTCCAGTGGTCTGGACAAGGTTATTCAATTTCTCGTTTTGCTCCCCGCTTGCCTAGTGATTGTGAATCATGATCCACATCAGCTCTTAAACTGGTGTTGATGCAGACGACCTACCTTTATAACGTTCATAATCTCCAAAACCAAGGTGGCTGCACTCTTTAAGCCAGGTACTGGAACGGCATCGCCAGCGACCTTGACAACAATTGCTGCAATGTCCATGGTCGATGGTCGATTATCTTAGTAGATGGTGAGGGATAGTCGCTCTTTGGCACGTGGGGGCTGTATTTACTGTTGGCTGTGCCCTGGGGTGGAGCGCCGGGCCAGTAGGGGAAATGTAGTCAGTGTTCATCCCAACAGCGACACACATATTCAAAGGCCGTAATCATGGTGTGGACTTTGTCCGTAGTGGAACTTCTGGAATATAATGGATTAGATAGATCATTCGTCATTAAAAAAAAGCCGCACGATTTTTTCAATGGTTTGTCGAGTAAATGAAAGTACCATGATGTGCTAACGGACATATGGCATTGTAGCGATAGGTCAGTTGTGCCTCGGCTAATACAGAATAAAGATGTATGAGACGGCGTCGTAATAAAATCGATCGGAAAAAGTAGTCTATGATTGAGATTTGCTTTTCGGGCTTTATTTGTTGGAATTTGCCGTGCTGCCATCCAAGCTGGCGCACTCGCTCGTCGTCACATTTGTCTCACTAACACGTATGATATAGCCATTTTGTATTCGAGTTCTGCTAAATTACACGGTGTGGATTATGCCTAAAAAATTGTCTAAAATATCTCAGTCCCGCAAAATGCGCCAAGTGCGCCCTTCTGGGGTGGCCAGGAATGCTGGAACGCGAGCTCGTTGTCGCTGACGAGGAGCGCGTTAGTATGGCAACGGGAGGATGTTGGCGAAGGCAGCGCCGCGATGACGGGTTGGTGATGTGGCCGGGAAGTGACACCCGGCCTGAGACTGGAGCAGTGTATTAGTGAAAAGTAAGTAACATTTTGTTATCTCTGTTGTATTGGTTTCCTTACCTGGAGCGTCCCAGACTACACACTGCATCAAGTCATTCTACTATGTCGTGTGGGTTTCTCTCATTAATACAACATCAATGACATTCATTAAGTTACCAACTTAAAATGTTTGCACGTTTATCGACGGAACCACAAGTTGCTTATAGCTCTGACAATCGTATTAGCACTAGCGGTACTTGTGAGTTTGCTCGTGATGGGATCACACCTTCATATGCCATTCGGTGAGTTTTGAAATTTCATGAAAACAATATTTCCACCTTGTTGTTAATATCGGATAGATAGGCTCAGCACTGACGTTCGGATTCACCGGTTGTTTTTCTGTTGATAGAATGTCACCAAGGTTTGCATTTGGAGTGCTGCCGTTGCTGATTTACGAAACAATCGTTTGCTTCCTCGTGTTATGGAAGGTCATTCAAAATTCCGGAGATGGTATGGGCCTTCATTTTTATCAGGAATGGTACATGACAGGTAAGCACGGTGTCCAAAGTCTCCTTGAGCATATGCTTAAAAAAAGCACCTGTCTAGTCAATTTACTTCATTGGGTATGTCCGTCGCGTTTGTTCGGGGTCACATTTCACATTTTGTACACTTTTAACTCTGTTTTTCCAGTATCTTCACCTTTCTGTGTCTTGACTTCACCCTCTACTGCCCCCCCGGGGCATGTTCATCATATCGTAGGTTAAACCACTTTTGCTTATTCATGCTCGAGGCTAGAATATGTCTTTAGATAAGAATATACCATACCATGCACAATGAGATGCCGAACTCCTAGTGAATACGATGGAAGAGGCTGAAGTGTCGAAATCTTCTCATAACACAATTGTTACCTATAGCCTTTTACCCGATAGACAGGCTACCAGCTCATCCACGAGAAGTGAAATCACCACCGTAACTCCGGCCCTGGATGAGTTCTACAGATTCCACTGTTTAATCGGGGAGCAGATCGGGCAGTAGATTTGCCACACTACATTTTTTAAATTCGGTACTGATTCTCAGTGACGTCACGGTAGCGGATGAGGTATCCAATTCTTCCTGAGCACTCCTTGCATCTTCCATCTCTTTCCAAAGGGTGGCTGTATTTCCCCCACATAAATGCATACCCGACCAATTTCAGTGATTGCCGCTACAATGAAATTCACCGGACTGCTGAACTGATTGATATAAGATCAAATAATCAAAGGTTCGTAATCCTTGTGTTTTGGCAAGTATCTAGTGAAGAGGGTGTAAAATTTCTTCCACTAATATTAAAATAAATTTGAAATTTTCAGATAAATTATGTTAACTTTGTTGTTTTGCAATGATCTGGCATATTCACCAATGTCCTGTTAGAGATGCAAAAGTCCTTTTGCCGCACTCAACAACCTTGCAAGGTTTGAACGGGAAATATCTTTTGCGCGCCACTCACACTACAGCGGCGTGTGCGGGGCATATGACGCGGGACAAAAGTTCCTAACCAGCGACGCGTCCCGGCAACTTAGCATTTGATCAGGAAGCGGTGTTTCGGCAAAGTCTTCGTATGGGGAAATTACGGCCACCTCATTCCGAACGTCCGGACTCATATAGAGTCGAACCGTTCTCAACAGATACTACTCTATATTGACTGTGATGTTTATTGTTTAATGGCAAATCGAGACGCATGATTCCTATCTTCTGTTCTTACTATCATGTGTACATGTATATTAGAAATCATCTGTATGTTTTAGTTGATTCTGGGTATTTTTTAACTCGCTATTCTCACTTGGGAGATCTGAATGTACCTTATCGCGAGTAATTTCATTCACCATGTCCCATAGTCCCAAAATGGTTTCTCTCACATCGGATGATCTAGTGCGTTCGAGCCATTTGCATGCGTCTTCAGGTTCAGAGCCCAGATACGGAAAACTTGGAAAAGTACATTGTCTTGTGTGTTACTGTAGCCCAAGAACTCGGCAGCCCGCGTCCCTAAACATAAGTGTGATTGGACTGCTTGGGTTATGTAATTTGACGTGTCGCATTCTTATCACAGGTCCTGATAGGAATTGAGGTCGCGTTGAAACTATATAAAAAGTGTGATATGTTTCAAATAGTGTCTGATATCCAAACAAGAGAGAGCTCATACCTTTTTGTGTCTCAAATCCCACGTGGGTCTCCCGCCTTCGTACATTTTGACCAATACCGACTTTCAGTCTTCGCTTCACGAGGTTTGACACTCCACCGCAAGGCGGCCCGATGATTTCCTGCCTTTTAATCATCATAATAATTATGGTTCGCAATGGATATGGTGTGTAGCAGTTGCAAGTCCCTTCGATCGACCAAATACTTCATTAAGACGAGCCCACGGGCGTGACCTTCATGATGACAGAACGGGCGTACGCGTTCTCTAATATCGTTTCTTCCTCTTCCCGTGACCGACGAAAACGAGTCAAGTACCTGTGCTAACTGACATATGGCGTTGTAGCGAAGGCCAGTTGTGCCTTCTGAACAGTTGTCTCTCGCCTTGTCCTTTGCAAATTGGAGCTAGTATTGTGTATCGGGTAAAACTTGAGACATATGGATGAGATGGAACTTGTGATATCTTTGTAACTTTGAATGGATATGACTTCAACTCAAGTTTCTCTGTTAAATTTCCCACTGCTACAACACGACTACCTGGTGTCCTGAGAGCAGGTCAGGATCACCGGTGTTAGGTATATGTTCAATTCAGTAATATTACTTTTACACAATTGGAGTGGTGCAATCTGGCGAGCCAGTGGTGGCTTCCGTGTATCCAACACAAGCTAGCCTGTATATGTCAAATTTCATACCTGAAATTCGGCATCCAAATCTTCGACCAATAAATTTTTAAGAACAAGTCACTATTTAACAAAGAAGATGATAGAAATAACGTCATTATTTCCAAGTGTAAGTGTAAAATCCATCAAAACCGTTGTAAAATATGATAGCTGAGTGAGGGTAATTAGCCATTGATCGTGTTTCTTCAGTCAACAATCCCATT
This sequence comes from Hysterangium stoloniferum, assembly GCA_015178975.1. Classification (NCBI taxonomy): domain Eukaryota; kingdom Fungi; phylum Basidiomycota; class Agaricomycetes; order Hysterangiales; family Hysterangiaceae; genus Hysterangium; species Hysterangium stoloniferum. The sequence goes on along the minus strand of WHVD01000229.1, from coordinate 67,355 downwards.
GAATATTTCCACCTTCTTCTTCGTCATCGCATGTAGTCCCACATAAAATTAAATAATGCATTGTAGTCACATAGGCTTTGTTTTGCCCTTTACTTACGCTCCCTGTGCAAATCACAAATTCTACCGGGCCTCCACAATGTAATTTATCAACATCACTATAGAATCATTACACTGCGTTGAATCTTTGGAAAGACCTCCGCATGCAAAATGGCATGGACTCTAATGGTAACCATATATATGTTTCGCTTCGCTCGAAACCCTCGTACCCATATCATTCCCGACATTTATGACCAATCTCGATAGTTAGTTGCAGGTTAGAAAATAATATCCCATCGATCCTTCTCCGATCCGAATCTTATATGTTGCAGTGGTGCTTTATCGTGAGATGTTCATTATTATGTTCACAGAAGACATATATTTATTGTATGCATGCATGTATGCGTGTAGTTACTTGCCATATAACGGACATCCCATATCCTCCATCATAGCTATCTACTTCACAGAGGGTTCAGGCACACTATCACTTGCCGGCGCAACTTTCGACTGCACCGAAGGGTTATTGCTGCCTGTAATGACAAAAGAAAGACGGGCGAACGACGGTGTCTAATATCATCAATGACACACCCAGAACTTCCACCTGTCCAATCAACCACAACAACCGCCTCCTCGGTACCAAAGAATGCCTTCTGACAATGACCGGTAGGGAATGGCTGCGAACGGGGCGGTATTGAAGATTGGGAGGCCGGAGTTAAGCCAGGCGATGCAAGGCGCGAGGAGCTGTTGGGTGCAAGTACAGGCGTGGGTGAGAAAGGATAGGGGATAGTATATGCGGAAGGCTGGAATTGTGCATATTGAGTGGTAGGGTGGATGCCATGTCGCCACTGGCTCCCAGATTCCTGAGTCCTGTCAGTCCTTGAGAGACGACAGGCTCAAATCCATGAGGCGAGTATGACATGACGTACCTGAGGATGACTCGATTCGTCACGGGCCTCTCTCCTTGTCTATGACACGCGTTGAAGAGAGAATAACCACCGCTGACCACGTTTTGTAGGCACCCACCTCACATGCAGAAAATTCGTCGCATGTACAACAAAGATGTCAGGGAAAGCCGCAACACGTACACGTCTGGAAACACATCCACGACCTGGTCGGTCGGTATCAGCCTATAGTACTGAGACGACACTATCTCACGTCTGCGGTGGAACCCCTACCTCGCACCGCGGTACGAATACTCCACCGCAGGTTACCCATCCTGTCCCCTATGCACTCACGCAGCTTCCCCCGCGCATACAATACCCCTCTAAAGCCGGGATCGGATACCCACCCTCAGATCATCTTGCTCGTCCACGCGATAGCGCAAACCTCCTTGCACTACATACTTCTTCTACCTCAAAGCAGAAGATGACAGTAGGCTCCGACTCCGGGACGTGTGTTTAGCGTGTTGACGCAGGACTTTAAGAATTTATATGCGAAGAACTCTTGCGCGTCTTGCTGTTTCGTCATCGAGATTTTTTCGTGGACTCTTCCGATGAGGGATTTGAACATGGTGGGTTTACATGGGTTCTTGGAATACGGGCAGTGGTGTCGCGCCGGTGTGAGACGGGAAAATGGTTGCGAGGGTGGGATAACCAGCCTGAACGGATTAGGTCCGCGATCTTGCGCATCTGAGAGTGAAAACAGGATATGGGGAGCTCTTAGGTGCAGGAACATGCGCGGGAGAGAAAGGATCAGGGATGGTATGTGCGGAAGGCTGGAAGTGTGAGAATCGATGTTGATGCCGTGTAGCAACTGTTTCCGAGATTGCGCAGTCCGTCAGTCTTGCAGGGGAGACAGGCTCGAAAACATTACACGAGTATGACGGACCTCAGGATCATTCGACTTGTCAAGAAATGACGTCGTTCCGTGTCCATGACAAGCCCAATATCTCACTGTCGGCATACACTCATAATTGTCCTTCTCCGTGTCCTCGACAGTAGCAAGGTTAAGCGGCGGTCCGCGACTGTTCTATCACCAACGCCACCAACTCAATCATCAAAACAACCCAGCTCATACTCAGCCGTTCATAGAAGAAAAAAAACACCCTACTCACTCGTTTCTGGTTCGGTTCCAGCATGCTCTTCACATACACGGATACCCAAGCATCCCACAATGGAGCTGCACATGCATCCGCGTCACATCGCCCCCCACACGCTCTCTATCCAAGCACGGGAGGAACACGTCGATGCCTTCAAGTAGATCCTATTAGATCTTGTGGTTAGGGCGTAAGCATAATAAGTGAAATCTCATCTCCATTGGAAGAAAGGAGACATACTTGTTTGTCAAAGCATTGGGGTGTTTCTTCTCTCTGAAAATATTTTGAAAGACGAGGGCTAGGAAGGCGAGAAAGTCTAGGTGGAAGAATGAGCGCAAGACGCAGGACTCCAGCACATGTTACGCGATGTCACACAGTTACGGCGAAGAACTACTTTCTTTGTAGTTATTTTTGAAAATTAACAAACACGTATTCTTACATCTTCTGTTCACAATTGAATTATGGGCAGAGATCCAGAGCTCTAGTAAATAAAGGGCTTTTATGTCTCAGAACGATATAGCTAGACTTGACGGGAGATGGGTGTGATCGTGTCCGAGATTAATCTTCCTGCCATATGCACCTAGGTAGCTGAAAGTAATATACCCGTCTTATTCAAGACGTTAATACTATTACTTAAGGACAATATCGACGCTCACGGGTCTGGTTCAAATACCGTGTCCGGCCACACGAGGTCATTACTCCAACTGGGCTCCGCATCATAACAAGCGCGCAACTGCACATCTAGGACAGGTCCCCCCTCGGGGCCAGATAACGTGGAGAAGTAGGTTCAAACAGGAATATGGTACGCGGTTCCACATCTCCGGAGTGACTAGATTACTCTGTCAGGCTCTGACATTGATGAAGGGGGAAGTGAAACAAACAGATTCTGAGGCATTTCCACAACTACTGTTGTCCTAAAATGGTTTACTGTTGTCACAAAGGGGTCAATATCATTCCCAAAAGACTTCTGTGCTTACTGATCATCAACTCGTGTGGAAGGACACCCTTGATCCCATTTTCCTCTATGTAAAGCGGTGCGTATGCTCTCCACGCTTTCTGCCCTTCAGACGACGGGCCGAAGTCTGCGATATAGACACTGGGCCGGCAGAAATCCTCAATGCTGACTTCCCCGATATCATAGGTATATCTCCGCGGCAGAAAACTGAGCAACGATCGGGTCAGTGTGCTAGCTCGAAAAATACCTTCTCATTGGTTTTCCACCTGGTATTGTTACACTCTCACGCTCGTCTAAATATCTACACATTCCCTCGTGGAGGTAAACGCAAACCTCGACTGACGGTTCTATACCGAGGGCTTCAGAGAACCACTCATGTAGATTCCCACACACTACAAAATGGCCTGTATCTTTATCCCGATAGCCCACGTCCCACAACGCGATGGACCCCAGATCTTCGTTCTCCATATAGCCCGTAATTGGTCGCAGAAAGTCGAAGTCCAGTAGCAGATTGGCCAATTGATGAATGGTGGGCGAGCTTCGAAGTTGTTCATCCATTAAAGCAGTGCCAAGACACCATGAATACACCGCGGACATGAATAAGTCTACGATGTTGTCGGGTGATGATGGATTGATCCTAGAGTCACTTGTTAAATATATAGTCCTAAGAAGAGCTCAGTCTCGTATAAGTATAACGGACTCATATAATGTGTACCTAAGAAGAGCTATTGTATACAGTAAGCGCATATACTAAGAGAGAAAGGATCGTTCTGTGCTCACCTCAGTCTCGTATAAGTATAACGGACTGAGGTTAAGCTATGTAGGTTATCCCTTTATATATTCTACATAAATAAAAGGACCATGTGCTCATATGTGAGACGTGTGGATGAGTGGAGCCTGATCGTGACGACCGATCATGTTGTTACCGCACCGGTATCACCGTTATTCAGACAGTCCCAAATATGTTGACCCTGCCACATATATGCGGTGCCTTTTGTCTTCAACATCACTGGTATAAATACCCGGATCCCATCTGTAGTCCCTTGATGGGTCACGGCTAAACAGTGTTCCGGTAAACACAAGCTTCAGAGGACGGCGATTGGCAGGACAGTCTGTGACAGTCACAATTGAATCACCGGGAAGATAAAACTGAACAGACAACGTTATCATTGACGTCTGATGTCAGTCGCATTAACGAACGAGCTCGTCAATAAGAATTTCGTTGTTTGTACAGAATTCAACTAATTCCTAATGTCACATTGTCACACATAGTAAGAATCCCTCTAAAATACATCGCGTTAGCTTGTAAATATCGCGAGTGATTTCATTCACCATCTCCCATAGTCCAAAAATGGTTTCTTTCACATCGGATGATCTAGTGCGTTCGAGCCATTGACATGCGTCCTCAGGTTCAGTGCCCGGATTACGGAAAACTTGGAAAAGTACATTGTCTTGTGCGTTACTGTAACCCAAGAACTCAGCAATGCTGGCATCCCTGGACATAAATGTGATTGGACTACTTGGGTTATTTAATCTGACGTGTGACATTCTTACCACACGTCTTGATAGGGAGTGAGGTCGCGTTGAAACTATATCAAAAGTGTGATATGTTGCAAATAGTTTTTGAAATCCACACCAGCCAAAGCAGAACTCGTACCTCTTTGTGTCTCAAATCCCACGTGGGTCTCCCGCCTTCGTACATTTTGACCAATACCGACTTACCGTCACTTTCAGCCTTTGCTTCACAAAGTTTGACATTCCACCGCAAGGTGACCCCATGATTTCCTGCCTTTTCATAGTCATAATCAATGTGGTTCGTGACCGATAAGAGCGTAACAGTTGGAAATTCCTTCTATGAACCAAACACTATATCATTACTATAAGCCCACGGGCATGATCTTTCAGATGACAGAACGGGCGTACGTGTTCACTAATATCGTTTCTTCCTCTGACCGTGGCCGACGAAAACGAATCGGGGATGGTATCGTCCATTCTGGTATCATCGACGGCTACGAGTTGAGCGACGGCTAATGAAGTATCCAGCAAAATGCACATCTAAGAGCCAATATGTAACGAACGACTCTTGAGTGTCACTTTCAGTACGCACCATGGCCTCTTTCCCCGCTTCTTCCAATCGCCTTTCCAGTTTGCCGATAGACTTTTCGCGTTGTCGCATCCAAGATACGTGTGATTTAAGACCTTGGCTTGGTTTGTATGACCTTGCAAGCTCAAGAACATCCTCAAGTGCACTGAAAAAAAACAATTTATTCGTCAGGTACGGTTACTCAGCGAGTCTCAAGTTCCCACTTCTGATAATCGTCCAATATAGTTTTGAAATTGCCCGGGATATTCTCCCACTTCCCCCTCAGCTGATCGTGGAAAGCGACGAGGCGACGTCCAGTTGTCCAGACAAGGTTATTCAATCTCTCGTTTTGCTCCCCGCTTGCCTGGTGCTTGTGAATCATGATCCACATCAGCTCTCAAACTAGTGTTGATGCAGACGACCCACCTTTATAGCGTTCATAATCTCCAAAAGAAGGGTCGCTGCACTCTTTAAGCCAGGTACTGGAACGGCATCGCCAGCGACTTTGACAACAATGGCTGCAATGTCCATGAGCGATGGTCGATGGTATTAGTGGATGGTGAGAGATAGTTGCTCTTTCGCATGTCGAGGCGCTGTATTTGTTATTGGCTGTGCCCTGGGATAGTGCGCCGGATTGGTAGGGGGAAATGCAGTGTTGATCCCACCAACGACACACTCATATTCAAAACCCTAGTCGCAGTGTGGACTATGTCAGTAGTGGAACTGCTGGAATACAATGGATTAGATCGATCATTCGTCATTAAAGAAGAGACGCACGATCTTCTCAATAGTTCATCCATTAGAATGAAAAGTATCATGATGTGCTAGCTGACATATGGCGTTGTAGCGATAAGTCACTTGTGCCTTTGGTAATGAAGAATAAAGATGGATGAGATGAAACTTGTGATATTTTCAACTCTTTCAGTAATGGATATGACTTCCGCTCAATTTTCGCTGTTAAATCTCCCAATGCTGAAAGTATCAGTTAACTATATTACTCTTACATATTTGCAATGGTGCACTCTGGTTGAGTTCCCGTGTCCAATAGAGGCGGGCGGTGATGGGAGAATTGCAGCAGACGGGGCTAATGGCGAGGCAGCGGCTACCCGAGCTGCCCACGGCAACACCGTTGGACCTCACCATGGACACGATGGAATTGTAGTAGATGGGGCTGGTTGAGCGAGATGTAGAACAGGTGTGGGTTTTACTTATGGGCAGTTTGTTTTATTTGGACCGTTTTTAAAATTATAATAATTTTGATTCACGGTGGTCATGTGAAGACGGTATAGTGGACGAACAGCGAATTATAAGGGAAGGTAGCGAAACAGGATGAACAAATCAGACAGTATTTTATTAAATATAGCTATCGCTGGGCCACCTTAATACTCTGGCTGAGACACTGGCGAGGGGTCTACCTCAGAGGGTATAGTGAACGACACCATGAATTTTCCGACTACATGCAGGAGGCGTAAAGACAAGCAACCGGAGGGCATTAGGGATCATCACAGTCGTGGATGCAGGAATCTGGCCATAAATATTGTCGCGGAGGTACACAGTATGCTGTGCCACATGATTCACTTGCCAAATTCCCTGCCCGAAACACGGACAAAATCGTTCTCAGGATTCTGAATGCTCTATTACCCTCACTTTAGGCTGTCACAGATTGGTTGCGGTATCTACTGTATACATTATAATATTACATGCAATGTTAAACCCCTATATCTGGAGCTACATAATATTAAGCTGCAGTGAACTGAAGCCCAAAAACAATCTCATCTTGTCAATAATTTTGAAATTACATGACTTGTCACGGAACAACGATTGGTTGCAGGGAAGTGAAAAACACGCCATATTTCAGTCATTACGGAATTAGATGCTGGATGGCCTGCAGAGGTCGCAAAACTGCCTGAATATGTCTCGCTTCACATGCCATAATACCCTAGAGGCGAAGTGGCGGCTAGGATTTTTATTCAACATGGGGTTTCAAATTTGACAAAATACGCTGCACTACATCGTCAGATTATACTAGTAAATGGGCAAGCGTGTGAAGGGGAGCGGGGAAGGTGGGAGCGACACAACAGGCAGGTTCTGTGGAAGGAAAAACACGTTGAAGGAATGTTCACATCAAGGGAAGAGAGGTTAAAGGAATATTCGGTAAATGATGCTTGTTCAATACGATCTGAAAATAAGCTGGAATCAGCTACATTCTTCGGGTAGTAAACCTTTTGACGTACCAGTGAAACCGTGAGGCGATCAGTTGCTCTCGGCAAACAGAGCAATCACGTCTACCGGGGTAGCCCTACTCGAATGAGGCGTCGCGGAGGCCAGGGGAGGCAGGGGCAGGTGCCGGTATGGCGCGACTCTACGCCGACTTATCTCGCAGATGCTTTGAAACATGGACTTCGTGTTCAATGGTCAAACCCGAAAGTACAACATATATATTTATTATCTCCCGGCGTAGTTCCGACAGTTCCGACTTTACCGTAATCATATACCATCATTCGTTGTGACTACTAGCTAAATAGTGTTGAAGATGACGGTGTCACCATCTGAAAATACTAATCAACGATTGATATATCGTCTAACAATATAATATGAAAATGTCTGGGGTGAATGTGGAAATCACACACTCTGATCATTATCGAGGTACTGCTATCCATGCTACGTGTGTTCAAAATCACTGCCAGTAGTATGATTCCTGTAAAAGGTGAGAGAACCGAAAAGCGCGGGCATCCGAGCTGCCACCGTGCGCAAGGGGAAGAGAACACCAAGCTGAAACAGCACACCGATTGATATCGAGGTGACATCTGAGTATATAATAACATCACCAACGATTTGAAAAAGAAATCTATGGCAGGTAGATAGGCTATATGGATTGCAATTACATGGAATCTGTGATGCTTGAAGTGCACGTTACGTATAGGGGTACAGTCAATGCAGCATCGCCCCACACAACGGTCAGGAAAGCTATCACTCTTCGTCCGCAGCGATCACTGTGTTCGTCGGGGTTTGCCAGGAGAGATATGAAGTAGCAGGAATATAGGCACACATTTTGTATGTCCTCCCCGCTTTCGTATATCGTAGGTATTGAGTTGGAAAAGATATCTTCAAGCGGGGTACAGTGTCGAGTTCCCCAGCGCGTCTTTTCATTCCAGTGCGGACCCGCTGGCGGCTACAACGACAGTCCGGAGTGAAGGGGTCAATAATCATGGATACGGACAAGGTAGTGACCTGTGAGTATTGTGTCTTCAGAGTGTCCTAGGCCAAATACTCGCTGTGCAAGCACTTGAGACATCACTGAGGTGCTGCGTCGTGCATAATTAAAGGTACGTCCATCTCTTAAACGGTGGTAATCGTGAGAAGGAAATGAAGTATTCTAAACCAACGTGACCTCGTGTCGGACTGTTTTTTCGTTGAGTGCCGTGGTTTTGCAACTTGCCTGGAGCCGCCACAAGGCTTGCTGGATTCATTAGGAATTGGGCAAGGCATATCCGACATTGAAAGCGAAGCCATGACTAGGTGGTTCGCATCTGTCATTCGTAATCCAACGGACGTTCGAAGTCGGTCCCGGTTACTTTTGTGGTCTGGCAATGGAGCGGATTGGGAAAAAGCTATTTTACGACACCAAGATATCCATTTTGGTTGGGAAGTGCTTCTTCAACTCGCAACATGTGGAGGAGCACCAAAGGAGGGTTGTAAGGCTCACAGACACAGGTGAGGGGGAAAAGACAAGGAATAGACTGCAACAGTTAACAGTGGGGCAATTGAACATAATTGTTAAAGAGGGGGTGGATCTCTTGAGGCATGTTCGCTTCTGGTAAACGCGATCCATTTCATGCTAAAATCATTTTAAAGAAGGCCGTCTTACCCGCCTAAGATCCAATATCCGGGGAAATGGCTTCTCATAAATATGTATACCGCCTTTATTTCCGGGCTTGGCACTAGCGAAGAAGCGAAGATCAGCAGAGTCATAATAGTGATGGCGCATGTAAGCGACTTCAGCTAAAATGGTTCCCCGCAACTTCCTGGTGACTGCTATGCTGTCGCCTCGATATTCCTATCACACCTTGGCGAATACCTTTAAGCACCCTTAGACAATCGACCGTTCCGTTGGGGAATAAACTCTTCAAATTAATAAAGGATTATAAGGCTCTATCACTTGAGGGTAAATCCATACTGATAATGTTTGCATGGGGAGCCGTGCTAGTATGGGGAGAAATTGGAGGCACGGTTTGGTAAAAGTATCGGAAGAAACCGAATATCATTATCAGCCGTGTCGGCCTGAATAGGTGCCAGCTTTCCCGATCCCCGCTGCCTAAGTCCTGACCCAGTCGACTGATCGCATCTGAGGCATCCAGGCATCAGGCTGACCGCTTTGCATAGAATACCACAGCAAGGATCACACAGCTTGCGACCAGGGTCACGCAGCATGGGCAAATCTTCTTGCGCGTCACCTTCGATAAGGTATGTTGACGAGTTCGAGGTCATGCCCAAAGTCTAAGCCTTGCCAAACACTGCACCATGACGACTGAACAAGAAATTCCCAACAGTCCCGTTGCAGTTACAGCACCTGCTCATAGTTGACAAAGTCCCAGAAGCTCTTTCGTTTACCAACTGTGTCTTGTTAAAACCCACGCAAGGTTCGAGAGAAGGAGACTAGGAAAGAGATGCAACAGACGCAACAAGACAAGAGGGTATGTGCGTGCCATTTACTTTGAATATTTAGAGGATGCAACTGTCTTTGAAGGGACAGGTTTGGGTTTGGGTTTGAGTTTGAGTTGGGGAGGTTGGGAGATTGGGAGAGTAGGAGGACATTGTCCAAGATGGAGCCTATTCATAATGCGACGAACGTGACAAGAGAGAGGACATTGAATGTGGATGGGAAGGAAATGAAATAAAAGTGGAAGAGGCCGAGCTTGATTTGGGAGCTCCCAGGTTGGTGCGTCAGGTCGATGGATGTTTAGTCTTCATGGTTTGGCTTTGATTGGGTTGGCCAATGCTTCACTTCTTCTCCTTGAGGACAAAGAAAGACAGCACAACTGACAAAATTTGACCGAGCTAGAATAGAAGAGGAGCAGCGGACGCCCAAGACTCAGCCGCTGCCCAGCGGGGCTGTAGGGAAACGACTGAGGTTGTATTTCATAGCATCGCATACATATATACGCGTGTGGGTGAAAAATAAGCTCGTACGATGAAAGGGAAAATATAAGCCGGTGGTCTAGTCCGATATACGATCTGGCAGTGTTCCCGCGTTTGGGGTGTGAGCATTGCCGGTTTTTGTCACAACAACATTGTTCCTGCCGTCTCAAATCATTCGGTTATCAGAAGACTAGTTCAGAACCCAAAATCAGCCCATTTATTGTTTCATGACGCCTCGAGGCTAATACGGGGGTTACTGTCGTTAAGTTCACAATATCCAGAACCTGAAATTGCGTGCACGGCAGTGCGAGCGAATAGCCCAAACCCTGCTCTCCACGACTTCCTGGACTTTTCTGCGATGCATGGAGAGGAGAGTTGGACGACGACCTTGGGTATTTTGATGCACGACGTACATTCGCTCCTCTGTCTGCTTGCGACTGTATTTGTCGGGGCGAGAGAATGGTGACAAGTGACGAGTCCGCATCCATTTCGGAGTCGCTTAAAATTGAACTGTACAAACGTAGGTAGCGTTCCTACAGAAACAGCGCCCGTCGCTACCCGCCTACCTTTCTCTTTCGCATTCTCGTACACACTTGCCTATCTCATCTCGATATCAATGGATCACGCTGGTAAAACCTCCCAAGGCCGTGTCTTTGACCACCTTGTTATGAATAATCCACGGAATTAATATGCAAAGCGCATATACCCAACAAATCTGTGGATGGATTGAAGCTACCAAATAATAATCGAGCACATGTTTGACTAGGAATATAAAATTTTAATGTATCAGTTAATATATCTCCCAATGAAGGGCTTCCGCCGGGATGCCCCCCCACCATCGCATGGAACGTCCACCAATCTTTAGCCACACCTGATGTCGTGTCACAGGTTTAATGTATACCAAGTCAATGCACTACCGATTGTTGGAATTGCAAGCCTGCGCGTATTCCGTCAATCAATTACCAAAATAGGTTGTATGAACATGTATTTCCATTTATGCTCGTTTCGTCATTCGCTCCAATTATCTCATATACACGGCATGACATATATCTCAGAGCTGAATTGTATATATATACCTCAGACGTTGTATCTCGAATATATCTAACGAATTTTGAGCATTACTTTGTTTATTCGAACTTCGCGTGTACTTTTCGTATCTAAACTATACCGGTGCCATAGACCCCACGACTATGCCAGTCAAGAAGGAAGGAAGGTAGGTAGTCAACAAATTTACTCGGCCTCCCAGATATAAACACCAATACATGTTTCTCGTCATTATACTTGAGCCATGTATTTCGGCTGTTTCAGCCCTCTTGGCGATCCTCCACCATTTGATGGGTGCTCCAAGCCTCGTGTGATTGTAACCAGTGTGACCACTGGTCATGGAGAAAGAAGCTAAAAGTAGAGACGATGTTTCCATATTAAAACCACAATTCAAAAAGCAGGGGTAAATACAGAATTTGATCCCCGAGACGTCCGAAAATCGGCTCAAATCCCATACGCGAGTCACGTACCACAGCCCACGGCCTCCCATGACCGACACTGTGCCTGTCAAATTAAGCGCCATTAAGAAGCATCCTTTCAACGCTTAAAACAGGTGATACCGCTGCTTCGTTTCTCAACCGTCTGGTCTTTCTGTGTCTTTGGCCAAATAGAGGTTGTGTAGGGTATCGGGTGATATGGTTTCATTACATCTAAAAGAATAAAGATAAATACTCTTATATTTGTCCATAAATAATTCAGAATTATCGTCATTCCACTGATGTCAAAATGAAAAAAAAAAACATTTACTGAATTGTACTTTGACCATGCTCAGTGGGCTGATGCCTGGTTTAACCCATGTACATCCAACCTATCACCAAACCTATCATGTCAGAAGGTGATTCACTGACTGACACATTGATTGGTACAAGTACTTCATTACAAGCTTATTGAGCCATTGTAGTTTGTGCAATGACATTAAGCCAACCTATACTGTTTTTTAATAGAAAGGAAATGTAATTTTATAGCTTGATCTAAAGAAAATGCATCAGGCTGTGTGAGACATTCCACAATCACTATTCATTGCCTGAATAAATATCTATGCAAACTGCCCAGCATTTCTTGATCTTCCAAGTTTGGATGCATGGTTCCTAATGCAATCGATGATATTTTTGGCGCTATCATATTGCCCATTGGTATAACCTCGTTCCTTACCACCCCAGGTTTATTCTCCACTACCACCGAATCCAAGCACTTGAATAAAATCATCACTTCTACAACAACAATGAAGCCACCAGACCCATCGTGGTCCTAAGCGGGATCACTCTGAACGCCTTAATACTCCCAATGGTGTTCCTGCGTCTGTTGATGAGACACAGTTGAACTTCATGCTATCCATGGTTCCTGTCATTATTTACCTTTCTACTTGGATTTTCACAGGCAACATCTCAAATGCTCAGTATGTGTATCTACCCTTCTTTCTCCCATCCCCACCTCCTCCCCCATACTCACATTACTGCCACAGCACCGATGTCAACACACCTCGCAAACATCATTATCAGTCATCCTTCATCACTACGTCATGGATACCCAGTTCAAGGTGTTGGATATACTGACCGATATGTCTATATCGCTTAGCTACCAGCTCCCAGATTTCAACGGGGGTTTTAGTCCCTTCTTGGCTGCCATCACAGGATTAAAGCTATTTGCACACCTCAAGTTGAACCTGGAGGAGGCTGCAGGATCATTCGATTGACTTCCCGTGAGTGACATGAAATGCTCCTTGTATTCGGTTTGTTACAGTGATGTGTGAGTGGCGGTGGCTCTTATTTGTAGCCTGCTATGTTTTCACTTACCAGTTGCACTCCTGTTAGACTCAGACTTATCCATTCTCAAGCACCAGCCAGAGTCCTTCAACAGCGCAACAATGGCGGGAATGACAGCCGCAATGGCGGGTCGAAATTCGGCTGTGGTCAGATGTCAGCTAGATTCCCATTCCATTACCACATACTGCACCTTTCTCTGAAACCTTCCCCAGGACCAATACTGAACTTGATCGAACATCAGAGTCAGAGTCCTTCAACAGTGCAACAATATCGGGAATGGCAGACGCGATGGCGGCTCGAAATTCGGCTGTGGTCAGATGTCAGCTAGATTACCATCCCATTATCACACACCGCACATTGTTCTGGAACCTTTCCCAGAACCTATAATGTGCTTTATCGAACGTCATCGTCAAAGTCCTTCAATAGTGCAACAATATCGGGAATGGCAGGTGCAATGGCGGCTCGAAATTCGGCTGTGGTCAAATGTCAACTGGATTCACATTCCATTGTCACACACCGCACCTTGCTCTGAAACTTTCCCTAGGACCCATACTGAGCTTGATCGAACACACCAGGGAGAGTCCTTCAACAATGCAACAATGGCGGGAATGACACCCGCAATGGCAGCTCGAAATTCGGCTGTGGTCAGTTGTCAACTGGATTCCCATTCCATTATCACATACCGCACCTTGCTCTGAAAACTTCCCCAGGACCGATACTGCGCTTGATCGAACGTCAGAGTCAGAGTCCTTCAACAGTGCAACATTCTTGAAAATGGCACGGGTAATGGCGGTTCCAAAAGCGTCTGCAAGTCCATGAATCCTGGCGGTTGACGGGAATTGGTGCACATACCAAATATATGCAGAGCATCGACCATCGGTATCAGAGCGAACTTTCCTGTTTGCTCTCTGAGGTCGAATCTGGATAAGGGAAGGGAAAAATTCCAGGCTTTAAAGTAGTATGGAAATCAGTCGATGTAGAATATATGACCTCTCTTCACATACCAGTAATTGTTACGCAATGAATTATCGGGATGGCTTCATGACGTGAAATACAATCAGTACTATGTAAGAGATCCACAGCTGACGACAGACGACGGGTAGGCAATCCGGAGAGGTCTCGTATATGGGGCACATTTGCTGGATTATCGCGAAACCGATCAGAACGAGATGGAAAAGAGGAGGGAGTTGGAATGCGTTGAAGTGGAATTGAAAGTGACTCAGGCAGCGTTGGTTGGGTTTTGTCGGACAATCCTACCGCCGCACATATGGCAGCCCTGACAAGAGGGAGAAACTCTTCTATGGAGACTTAGGATAAATCCTGCAACAACATTTATTGGATTACCTTGTTCTGAAAATTTCACCCGGGCCGATGATGCGCTTGATCTAACGTTGTTGTCAGAGTCCTTCAACAGTGCAACAATGGTGGGGATATCAGGCGCAATGGCAGCTCGAAATTCGGCTGTTTTCAAATATCAGCTGGATTCCCACCGCATTTTCACACACCGTATCTTGCTCTGGAACCTTCCCCAGGACCGATAATGCGCGTTATCGAAAGACAGAGTCAGAGTCCTTCAACAGTGCAACAATGGTGGGCATGACTTCCGCAATGGCGGCTCGAAATTCGGCTGTGGTCAAATGTCACTTGGCCTCCCATCCAATTATGACACACCGCACCCTGTTCTGACATCTTCCCCAGGACCGATACGGCGCTTGATCGAACGTCAGAGTCAGACTCTTTAAACAGCACAACAATGGCGGCTCTAAATTCGGCTGTGGTCAAAGGTGAGCTGGATTCTGATCTCATTAACACACACCGCACCTTACTCTGAAACCTTCCCCAGTACCCATACTGCGCTTGATCGAACGTCAGAATCAGAGTCCCTCAACAGTGCAACAATGGTGGGCAAAATTCGGCTGTGGTCAATGTCAGCTGGATTCCCATCCCATTCTCACGCGCCGCACCTTGCTCTGAAAGCTTCCCCAGGACCTATAATGTGCTAGTTAGAACGCGCCAGCGAGAGTCCTTCAATATTGCAACAATGGCAGGAATGACACCCGCAATGGCAGCTCGAAATTCGGCTGTGGTCAAATGTCAGCTGGATTCCCATCGTATTATCACACACGGCACCTTTCTCTGAAAGCTTCCCCAGGACCGAGAATGCGCTAAATCGAACGTTGATGTAAAAGTCTTGCAATAAAGCAACAATGTCGAGAATGGCAGGCGCAATGGCGCAGCATGGGCTTAAAAACCAGCTGTCTAGTCTCATTTACTTCGTTGGGTATGTCCGTCATGTTTTTTCAGGGTCACCTTCCTCATTCTGTACATTTTTCACTCCATTTTCACAGTATCTTCACCGTTCTGTGTATTGACTTCACCCTCTACTGCCTCCATAAACAGGATGGGCCGTGTTCAGAATAGCGTAAGTTAAACCAATTTTGCTTATTCATGCTTGTGGCTAGAATATGTATTTAAGCGAGAATATACCATACCATGCGGGATGGGATGCCGACTCCTAGCGAATACCATAGAAGTTTCGAAATCTTCTCATGACATAATTGTTACACCTATAACCTTTTACCCCATCGACAGGATACCAGCTCATCGAAGGGAAGTGAAAATCACCACCGTAACTCCGGATGAGTTCTACAGATTCCATAGTGTAATCGGGGAGCAGATCGGGCAGTAGATTTGCCACAAACTAGATTCGGTACTGATTCTCAGCGACGTCACGGTAGTGGATGAGGTATTTAATTCTTCCTGAGCCCTCCTTACATCTTCCCGTCATTCATCTCATTCCATTGGGTGGCCTTATTTCCCTGATTGCCGCTACAATGAAAATCACCGGACTGCTGAACTAATTGATATAAGATTAAGTAATCAAAGATTCATGATGCTTGTGTTTTGGCAAGTATTTAGCGAAGAGGGTGTAAAATCTCTTGCACTAGTATATGGAATAAATTTGAAAATGTCAGATAAAATATATTAACTTTGTTGTTTTGCATGATCTGGCCTATTCAACAATATGTCCCGTTAGAGATGCAAAAGTTTTTCTGCAGCACTCAACAACCTTGCAAGGTTTGAACGGGAAATATCTTTTCCGCGCCTCTCACACTACAGCATGCGCGGGGCACATGACACGCAGCGTATCAGCTGTCAGCGAACAATGCTTACCAACAACAAACAAACGAAACACAGCGACGCGTCCCACCAACTTAGCATTTGATCAGGGAGTGATGTTTCGGCAAAGCCTTCGTATGGGGGAAATACGGCCACCTCATTCCGAACGTCTGAGCTCATATGGAGTCAAACCATTCTGAACAGATGCTATTCTATATTGTGGGATTGTAATGTTTATTGTTTCATAGCAAATCGAGACACATTATTCCTGTCTTCTGTTCCTACTATCATGTATACATATAGATTACGAATCAGTTGATTCTGGGTATTTTTTAACTTGCTATTCTCACTCGGGAGATCTGAATGTACCTCTTGACAGCTTCAAAGAGTGGGTGGGAATGGAGCAAAAAGAAACGCGTCCGGGATTTAATCTTCGAGCTATAAGGAGGGAGGTTCAGAGTCCGGATTGCGGAAAACTTGGAAACGTACATGGTCTTGTGTTACTGTAGTCCAAGAACGCGGAATGCTAGGATCCCTGAACATGAGCGTGATTGGACTACTTGGGTCATTTAATCAGACGTGTACTACCCGTCTTGATTTGAGTGGAGGGTGGATGCAATGTCGTCATTGTTTCCCAGATCCTGCGTCCTGCAGCCCTTGAGAGAAGACAGGCTCACACCCATTGGGCGAGTATCACGTACCTTAGGGTGACTCGACTCTTCTAGGAATGGCTTCCCTCCTTGTCCATGACACACGTTGAAGGGAGAATAACCACCGCTGACCACGTTTTGTAGGCACCTACCTCACGTGCAGAAAATTCGTCGCATGTACAACAAATATGTCAGGGAAAGCCGCAATACGTGCACGTCTGGAAACACATCCACGACCTGGTCGGTATCAGCCTAGAGTACTGAGACGACACTATGAAAGACTCACGTCTGCCGCGGAACCCTGCCTCGGACCACGGGCACGAATAGTCAACCGCAGGTTTACCCATCCTGTCCCCTACGCGCACACGAAGCTTCCCCGCGTATACAACACCTCTCTAAAGCCGGGGTTGGATACCCACGCTCAAATCATCATGCTCATCCACAAGCTAGCGCGCACACCCTTGCACTACATACACAGCGACTCTTGTTCCAGCGCAAAGCAGATGATGTCAGTAGGCTCCGGCTCCGGGACGTGTTTTTAACTTGCTGACGTACGACTTAAGAAGAATATATATGCGAAGAACTCTTGCACGTCTTGCTGTTTCGTCATCGATATTTCCTCGTGGACTCTTCCGATGAGGGATTTGAACATGGTGGGTTTGGAAGGGTTCTTGGAATACGGGCAGTGGCGTCGGGGATGAAGGAGGGGATCACCGTCGAGGGCATTGGTTCCGCGGCCTCACCAGCACTTCGACGAGGGTAGGGACACCGGCGGTGTGAGACGGGAAATGGCTGCGTGGGTGGGATAACCAGCCTGAACGGATTCGGTCCGCTATCTTGCGCATCTGAAAGTCACAACAGGATATGGGGAGCTCTTCGGTGCAGGAACAGGCGCGGGTGAGAAAGGATCAAGGATGGTATGTGCGGAAGGCTGGAAGTGTGAGTATCGATGTTGATGCCATGTAGCAGCTGTTTCCGAGATTTCGGAGTCCCGTCAGTCTTGCAGGGGAGACTGAGTCGAAAACATTACACGAGTATGACGGACCTCAGGATGATTCGACTCGGTAAGAAATGACCTCGTTCCTTGTCCATCACAAGCCCAATATCTCACGGTCGGCATACACTCATAATTGTCCTTCTCGGTGTCCTCGACAGTAGCAAGGTTCTTAAACGGCGGCCCGCGACTGTTCTATCACCAACGCCACCAACTCAATCATCAAAACTTCCCAGCTCATACTCAGCTGCTCAGAGAAGAAAAAAAACACCCTACTCACTCGTTTCGGGTTCGCTTCCAGCATGCTCTTCACATACACGGATACCAAGCATCCTACAATGCAGCTGCACATGCATCCGCATCACATCGCCCCCCACACAGTCTCTATCCAAGCACGGGAGGCACACGTCGATGCCTTCAAGTAGATCCTATTAGATCGCGTGGTTGGGGCGTAAGCATAATAAGGTGAAATCTCACTTCCATTGCAAGAACGGAGGACATACTTCTTTGTCAAAGCATTGTGGTGTTTCTTCTCTCTGAAAAGAGTCTGAAAGATAGGGACTGGGAAGGCGAGAAAGTCTGGGAGGAAGAATGAGCGCAAGACGCAGGACTCCAGCACAAGTTACGCGATGTCACACTTTTCTTGTAATTATTTTTGAAAATTAACATTCACGTATTCTTACATCTTCTATTCACAATTGAATCATGGGCAGAGGTACAGAGCTCCAGTAAATAAAGAGCTTTTATATCTCAGAATGATATAGCTAGACGTGACGGGAAAATGTTCGCTAGGTTTGATCGTGTCCGAGTTTAATCCTCCTCCCATATGCACCTGGGTAGCTGAAAATACCATACAAATCTTATTCAAAACGTTAATACATCGACGCTTACGAGTCTGGCTCAAATACCGTGTCCGGCCACACAGGGTCATTTATCCAACTGGGCTCCGCATCATAAGAAGCACGCAACTGCACATCTAGGACAGGTCCCCCCTCGGGGCCAGAAATATAACGTGGAGAAGTAGGTTCAAACAGGAATATGGTACGCGGTTCCACTTCTCCGGAGTGACTAGATTACTCTGTCAGGCTCTGACATTGCTGAAGGGGGAAGTGAAACAAACAAATTCTGAGGCATTTCCACAACTACTGTTGTCATAAAGTCGTTTACTGTTGTCACAAAGTGGTCAATATCATTCTCAAAAGACTTCTGTGCTTACTGATCATCAACTCGTGTGGAAGGACACCCTTGATCCTATTTTCCTCTATGTAAAGCGGTGCGTATGCTCTCCACGCTTTCTGCCCTTCAGACGACGGGCCGAAGTCTGCGATATAGACACTGGGCCGGCAGAAATCCTCAATGCTGACTTCCCCGATATCATAGGTATATCTACGCGGCAGAAAACTGAGCAACGATCGGGTCAGTGCGCTAGCTCCAAAAATACCTTCTCATTGGTTTTCCACCTCGTATTGTCACACTCTCAGCCTCGTCTAAATATCTAGACTCTCGCTCGTTGAGGTGAACACGAACCCCGACTAAGGGTTCTAAACCGAGGGTTTCAGAGAACCACTCATGTAGATTCCACACACTACAAAATGGCCTGTAACTTTATCCCGATAGCCCACGTCCCACAACGCGATGGACTCCAGATCTTCATTCTCTATATAGCCCGCAATTGGTCGCAGAAAGTCGACGTCCAGTAGCTGATTGGCCAATTGATGAATGGTGTGCGAGCTCCGAAGTTGTTCATCCATTAAAGCAGTGCCAAGACACCATGAATACACCGCGGACATGAATAAGTCTACGATGGTGTTGGGTGATGATGGATTGATCCTAGAGTCACCGGTATAAATACCGGCATACCATCTCCCATGGAATGGGACACCGCTGCGCAGTGTTCCGGTAAACACAAGCTTCAGATGACGGCGATTGGCAGGACAGTCTGTGACAGTGTAATCCTGGTGCCCCCAGTCATACGCACGGACCCTTTAGTTTTACGTGATTACATAATCACCGTGTTGTACGGTATAAGTAGCTGGGAAGTTTTTAGGACCTTAGATATTACCGTACGCTGCACTTACCTGTATCTTGTTCTGCTCTGGACAATACACCATGGTCCTGTCAACTTGTGTGACCGTCAGTGATCCCAATTGACGACGGGATTACAGACAGTGACAATTGAATCACCGGGAAGATGAAACTGAATAGAGTTATCATTGACGTCTGATGTCAGTGGAATTAACGAACAAGCTCGTTCATAAGAATTTCGTTGTTTGAACCGAATTCAACTAATTCCTAATGTCACATTGTCACATCAGCATTTGCGGGGAGAGAAGGTATTCAAGCACGTCACATTGTAAGAATCCCTCTAAAGTATATCGCGTTAGCTTGGAAATATCGCAAGTAATTTCATTCACCATGTCGTATAGTGCCAAAATGGTTTCTCTCACACCGGATGCTCTAGTGCGTTCGAGCCATTTGCATGCGTCCTCAGGTTCAGGGCCCGGATTACGGAAAACTTGGAAAAGTACATTGTCTCGTGCGTTACTGTAGCCCAAGAACTCAGCAATGCTAGGGTCCCTGAACATGAATGTGATTGGACTACTTGGGTTATTTAATCTGATGTGTTGCATTCTTACCACACGTCTTGATAGGAAGGTAGGTCGCGTTGAAACTATATCGAAAGTGTGATATGTCGCAAATAGTGTCTGAGATACAAACCAGGCAAAACAGAGCTCGTACCTCTTTATGTCTCAAATCCCACGTGGGTCTCCCGCCTTCGTCCATTTTGACCAATACCGACTTACCATCACTTTCAGTCCTCGCTTCACAAAGTTTAACACTCCACCGCAAGGTGACCCGATGACGTTCTGCCTTTTCATAATCATAATGGTTCGCGACCAATAAGGTGCGTAACAGTTGCAAGTCCCTTCGATCGACCAAGTACTGTCTCATTACGATAAACCCACGCGCATGATCTTTGAGATGACAGAACGGGCTTACGCGTTCATTAATATCGTTTCTTCCTCTGCCCGTGACCGACGAAAAGGAATCAAGGGTGATATCGTCCATTCTGGTATCATCGACGGCTACGAGTTGAGCGACGGATAATGAGGTATTTAGCGCGAAATACATCTAAGAGCCAATATGTAACGAACGACTCTGAGTGTCACTTTCAGAACGCACCATTGCCTCTTTCTCCGCTTCTTCCAATCGCCTTTCCAGTTTGGCGATAGACTTATCTCGTTGCCGAATCCAAGACACAACGTGTGCTTTGAAACCTTTTCTTGGTTTGTATGACCTTGCAAGCCCAAGAACATCCTCAAGTGCACTGAAAACAATCGATTTATTCGTCAGGTACGGTGACTCTACGAGTCTCAAGTTCCCACTTCTGTTAATCGTCCAATATGGTTTTGAAATTGTCCGGGATATTCTCCCACTTCCCCTTCAGCTGATCGTGGAAAGGGACGAGGCGACGTCCAGTGGTCTGGACAAGGGTATTCAATCTCTCGTTTTGCTCCCCGCTTGCCTGGTGATAGTGAATCATGATCCACATCAGCTGTTAAACTGGTGTTGATGCAGACGACCTACCTTTATAACGTTCATAATCTCCAAAAGAAGGATTGCTGCACTCTTTAAGCCAGGTATTGGAACGGCATCGCCAGCGACTTTGACAACAATGGTTGCAATGTCCATGGTCGATGGGAGATGATGTCAGTAGATGGTGAGAGATAGTTGCTCTTTCGCACGTCGAGGCATTGTATTTTGCTTTTGGCCGTGCCTGGGATGGAGCGCCGGATCTGTAGGGGAAATGCAGTGTTCATCCCAACAGCGACATATATATTCAAACGCCGTAATCACGATGTGGACTTTGTCCGTAATGGAACCGCCGGAATATAATGGATTAGATAGATCATTCCTCATTAAAAGAAAAACCGCACGATTTTATCAATCGTTTATCAAGTCAAATGAAAGTACCATGATGTGCTATCGGACATCTGACGTTGTAGTGATAGGTCAGTCGTGCCTTGGCCAATACAGAATAAGACGTATGAGATGGTGTTGTAATAAAATCGATTGGAAAGAATAGTCTATGATTAAGATTTACTTTTCGGGC
Source organism: Hysterangium stoloniferum (assembly GCA_015178975.1). Lineage (NCBI taxonomy): Eukaryota > Fungi > Basidiomycota > Agaricomycetes > Hysterangiales > Hysterangiaceae > Hysterangium > Hysterangium stoloniferum. The sequence continues at coordinate 45,422 of WHVD01000229.1, read as the reverse complement.
TTTATTTGTTGGAATTTGCGGTGCTGCTATCCAAGCTGGCGCACTCGCTCGTTGTCAGATTTGTGTCGCCAATCATGCATGATATAGCTATTTTGTATTCGACTTCTGCTAAATTACACCGTCTGCATTATGCAGACAAAAATGTCTAAAATATATCAGTGCCACAAAATGCGCCAAGTGCGCCCTTCTGGGGTGGCCAAGAGCGATGGAACGCGAGGTCGTTGTCGCTGATGGAGAGCGCGTAGTATGGCACGGGATGACGGTTTGGTGATGTGGCCGGGAAGTGACCCCCGGCCTCGAGACTGGAGCAGGGTATTAGTGAAAAGTAAGTAACATTTTGTTATCTCTGTTGTATTAGTTTCCATACCTGGAGCGTCCCATTCTCGCAGAATTAGCGGTGGAAGAGGCCTCACTACACACTGCATCAAGTCATTCTACCATGTCGAGTCAATTTCTCTCACGAATACAAGATCAATGTCATTTATTTGTTACTGTATGTTACTGTATGTTATACCAACTTAAAAGGTTTACGCCGTTATAATACTAGCAATGGTATTAACACTAGCGGTACTTGCAAGTTTGCTCGTGATGGGCCTTCTTATGCCATTCGGTGAGTTCTTATAGTTCCAACTTGTTGCTAATATGGAATAGGGTGAGGACCGCCTTTCGGACTCACCGGTTGCTTTTTTGTCGATGGAATGCCAATGCCACCAAAGTTTGCGTTTGGAGTGCTGCCGTTCCTGATCTACGAAAACAGTTCTTGGCTTCCTCATGTTATGGAAGGCAATTCAGAATTCCAGAGATGGATATGGGTCTCTATTTTTATGAGGAATGGCAGATGACAGGCAAGCATGGTGTCCAAAGTCTCCTTGAAAGCATGGGCTTAAAAATCAGCTGTCTAGTCTCATTTACTTCATTGGGTATGTCTATCACTTTTTCGGGATCACGTTTCTCATTTTGTACACTTTTTAACCATGTTTTTCCAGGGCCTTCCGACTTAACCCTCTACTGCCCCCCTGCGGCGTGTTCATCATAGCGCAAGTTAAACCACTTTTGCTTATTGATGCTCGAGGCGAGAATATGTATTTACACGAGAATATATTATATTATGTGTAATGGGATACCGACTCCTAGTGAATGCCACGGAATGGGCTGAAGTGTCGAAATCTTCTCATGATTCAATTGTTACCTATAGCCTTGTATCCCTTCGACAGGCTGCCAGCTCATCATAGGGGAGTACCGTAACTCCGCCCCTGGACGAGTTCTACAGATTCCACACTGTAATCGGAGAGCAGATCGGGGAGTAGATTTGCCACACTAGATTTGGTACTGATTCTCAGTGACGTCACGGTAGTGGATGAGGTATTTAATTCTTCCTGAGCGGTCCTTGCTTCTTCCCAGTCGCTCATCTCATTCCGAAGAGTGGCCTTATTTCCCATACGAATGCATAGCCGACCAATTTCGGTGATTGCCGCTACAATGAAATTCACCGGACTGAACTGATCAATATAAGATCAAGTAATCAAAGGTTCGTACCAAAAGTGCCTCGAACAATGCTAACCAACCAACACAGCGACACGTCCCGGCAACTTAGCATTTGATCAGGAAGCGATGTTTCGGCAAAGCCATCGTATGGGGCAAATACGGCCAACTCATTCCGAACCTCTGAGCTCATATAGAGTTGAACCATTCTCAACATATACTACTCTATATGTTAGTAATCAAGTCTTCGCATAAAATGTAACCGAAATATGAATCCGATGACGAGTATATGCGCATATATTGAAGTGCCGTTAAAGGGGGAGTAACTCCTAATTATGAATTTCTCCTTAATGATGCAATTGACTAGAAACTTCGAGCATCAAAATTTCCCCTTTTTACTCCCCTAATCACTCTCCTAAAATAATTAGAAAGTAAACAAAAAGTCGCGATATTTCACCATATACTCACTCACTGAGGTATATGCACAATCATTTATTATCATTCTATTACTTATTAAACATCTTGTAGCTTCGCAAACAGGTACTACAATATATAGTGAAGTTTACTCACTCACTCACTGAGCTTCAAAGAGACTCAAAATCCTTCCGAATTCTTGTCTCCTATTCAACACTATATTGTGAGACTGTCATGTTTATTGGTTCATGGCAAATCGAGACGCATGATTCCTATCTTCTGTTCTTGCTCTCATGGATAAATATATATTACGAATCATCGTTATGTTTGAGTTCATTCTGGTATGTTTTAATTCGCTATTCCCACTTGGGAGGTTTAAATGTACCCTCTGAGTGCTTCGAAGAGTGGGTGGGAACGGAGCAAGACGAAACGGGTCCGAAACTTCACCTTCGTGCAATGGGGAGGCAGGTTCAGAGCCCTGATTACGGAAAAATTGGAAAAGTACATTGTCTTGTGTGTTACTCCAAGAACGCAGCAACGCTTCCCTGAACATGAATGTGATTGGACTACTTGGACTATTTAATCTGATGTGGTGCATTGTTACCAGGTCTTGATAGGAAATGAGGTAGCATGGAAACTATAACAAAAGTGTGATATGTTGCAAACAGGTTCTGAAATTCAAACCAGCCAAACCAGAACTCGTACCTCTTTGTGTCTCAAATCCCAAGTTGGTCTCCCGCCTCGTACATTGTGACCAACACCGGCTTGCCGTCACTTTCAGTCTTCGCTTCACAAAGTTTAACGCTCCACCGCAAGGTGACTTGATGGTTTCCTGTCTTTTCATAATAATAATCATTGTGGTTCGCGACCGATAAGGTGTTGCGCAGTTGCAAGTTCTTCAGTCGATCAAATACTGTCTGATTACGATAGGCTCACGGGCATGATCTTTGAGATGACAGAACGGGCGTACATATCGTTTCTACCTCTGCCCGTGGCGGACGACAACGAATCAAGTACCATCACATGCTGAGGGGGATTAGCCATTGATCGTCTTGCTGCAGTTAGCAATAACGCTGCATCCACCTTCCTCTTTATCGCATGTAGTCCCACGTAATATTAAATCATACATTGTAGTTACATAGGCTGTGTTGCCTTTACTTACACTCCCTGTGGACATCCTAAATTCTCCCTCGCGTGGACAATGCAATTCATCAACATCATCATAAAATCATTACAGTGGGTTGAATCTTTGAAACGAGCTCCGCATGCAAAATGACATGGACTCTGATGGTAACCATATATCTGTTGCGCGCCGCTGCTACTCAAAGGAACCCTCATCATTCTAGACATTTATTACCAATCTTGACAGTTAGTTGCAGGTTAGAAAATAATTTCCCATGGATCCTCCTCTGATCCGAATCCTGCATGTTCCAGTGGTGCTTTATCGTGAGACGTTCATTATTATGTTCACAGCAAACATATATGTATTGCGTGTATGCGTGTATGCGTGCAGTTACTCATTATATAACGTACATCCCACATCCTCCATCATAGCTATCTACTCCACAGAGGGTTCAGGCCTACTATCACTTGCCGGCGCAACTTTCGACTGCACCGAAGGATTATTGCTGCCTGTAATGACAAAAGAAAGACGGGCGAACGACGGTGCCTAATATCATCAATGACACACCCGAACTTCTACATGTCCAATCAACCGCAACAACCGCCTTCCCGGTAGCAAATAATGCCTTCTGACAACGACCCGTAGGGAGGCTGCGAACGGGGCGGCATTGAAGATTGGGAGGGAGGGGGTTTTGTACGGGAGAGGCTGGAGTTAAGCCACGCAATACAGGGCGCGCGGAGTTGTTGGGTGCAGGTACAGGCCTGGGTGAGAAAGGATAGGGGATAGCAAATGTGGAAGGCTGGAAGTGTGCATACTGATTGGAGGGTAGATGTCATGTCGCAACTGTTTCCCAGATCCCTGAGTCCTGTCACTCCTGGAGGGAAGACAGGCTCGAACCCATTGGGTGAGTATGATGTACCTGAGGATGACTCGACTCTTCAAGGAATGACCTCCCTCCTTGTCCATGACAGGCGTTGAATGGAGAATACCCACCGCTGACCATGTTGTGTAGGCACCCAGCTCACGTGCAGAAAATTCGTCGCATGTACCACAAAGACGTCAGGGAAAGCCGCAACACATGCACCTCTGGAAACACATCCACGACCTGGTCGGTATCAGCTTATAGTACTGAGACGACACTATGAAAGACTCACGTCTGCGCTGGAACCCCTGCCTCGCACCACGGACACGAATACTCAACCGCAGGTTTACCAACCCTGTTCCCTACGCACACACGTAGGTTCCCCCTCGCATACAACACCTCTCTAAAGCCGGGATCGGATCCCCACGTTCAAATCATCATACTCGTCCACAAGCTAGCGCGCACACCCGTGCACTACATATAGTGACTCTTGTTCCACCTCAAAGCAGAGGATGACAGTAGGCTCTGGCTCCCGGACGTGTTTTTAACTTGCTGACGCAGGACTTTAAGAATATATATGCGAAGAACTCTTGCACGTCTTGCTGTTTCGTTATCGATATCTCCTCGTGGACTCTTCCGATGAGGGATTTGAACATGGTGGGTTGCGTGGGTTCTTGGAGTACTGGCAGTGGCATCCGGGATGAACGAGGGGATCACCGTCGATGACATTGGTTCCGCGGCCTCACCAGCACTTCGAAGAGGGTAGGGACACCGGCGTGTGAGACGGGAAATGGCTGCGAGGGTGTGATAACTACCCTGAACGGTTTCAGTCCGCTATTGTGCTCATCCGAAAGTCGAAACTCGGATATGGGGGGCTCTTCGGCGTAGGAACAGGCGCGGGTGAGGAAGGATCAGGGATGGTATGTGCGGAAGGCTGGAAGTGTGAATATGGATGTTGATGCCATGTAGCAGCTGTTTCCGAGACTGCGGAATTCCGTCAGTCTTGCAGGGGAGACAGGCTCGAAAACATTCCAAGAGTATGACGGACTTCAGGATGATTCGACTCGTCAAGAAATGACCTCGTTCCTTGTCCATGACAAGCCCAATATCTCACTGTCGGCATACACTCATAATTGTCCTTCTCGGTGTCCTCGACAGTAGCAAGGTTCTTAAGTGGCGGTCCGCGAATGTTCTATCACCAACGCCACCAACTCAATCTTCAAAACTTCCCTGCTCATACCCAGCTGCTCAGAGAAGAAAAAAAACACCCTACTCCGTTCCGGGCCCGGTTCCAGCATGCTCTTCACATACACGGATACCCAAGCATCCCACAATGCAGTTGCACATGCATCCGAGTCACATCGCCCCCCACACACACTCTATCCAAGCACGGGAGGCACACGTCGATGCCTTCAAGTAGATCCTATTAGATCGCGTGGTTAGGAAAATAAGTGAAATCTCATTTCGATTGGAAGAAAGGAGGATATAATCTTTGTCCGCATCGTGCTGGGTCTTCTCTCTCCGAGGACTGGGAATGCGAGAGGGTCTGGGAAGAAAATGAGCGCAAGACGTAGAACTCCCAGCACATGTCACGCGATGTCACACAGTTACGCCGAAGAAATTCCTTTTTATATATATATTTTTGAATACTAATATACACGTATTATTCCATTTTCTGTTCACAAATGAATTTGGGAAGAGTCTACAGAGCTCTAGTAAATAAATGGTTTTTATATCTCGGAATGTTATAGCTAGACGTGACGGGAAAATGTTCGATGGGTTTGATCGTGTCTGAGTTCTCCTCCCATATGCACCTAGGTAGCTGAAAATACCATACAGACCTTATTCAAAACGTTACTAGTATTAAATAAGGAACATCGACACCCACGGGTCTCGCTCAAATACCGTGTCCGGCCACACAGGGTCATTTATCCAAGTGGGCTGCGCATCATAAGAAGCGCGCAATGGCACATCCAGGACAGGTCCTCCCGAGGGGCCAGGAATATGACGTGGAGAAGTATGTTCAAACAAGAATATGTTACGCGGTTCCACATCTCCAGAGTGACTAAATTACTCTGTCAGGCCCTCACATTGATGAAGGGGGAAGTGAAACAAACAAATTCTGAGGCATTTCCAAAACTACTGTTGTCCTAAAGTAGTTTACTGTTGTCACAAAGGCGTCAATATCATTCCCAAAAGACTTCTATGCTTACTGATCATCAACTCGTGTGGAAGGACACCCTTGATCCCATTTTCCTCGTTGTAAAGCGGTGCGTATGCTCTCCACGCTTTCTGCACTTCACACGACGGGGCTAAGTCTGTGATATAGACACTAAGCCGGCAGAAATCTTCGATACTGCTTTCGCCAATATCATAGGTATATCTACGCGGCAGAAAAATGAGCAAGGATCGGGTCAGTGTGCTAGCTCCAAAAATACCTTCTCATTGGTTTTCCACTCGTATTGTTACACTCTCACCCTCGTCTAAAGATCTAGATGCTCGCTCGTTGAGGTGAACACGAACCTCGACTAAGGGTTCTATACCGAGGGTTTCAGAGAACCACTCTTGTAGATTACCACACACTGCAAAATGGTCTGTAACTTTATCCCGATAGCCCACGTCCCACAACGCGATGGACCCCAGATCATCCTCGATAGAGACCGTGATTGGTTCGGGAAACCCGATAGTTGATTGGCCAATTGATAAATGGTGTGCGAGCTTCGAATTTGTTGATCCATTAACGCCGTGCCGAGACACCATGAATCCACTTTGGGCATGAATAAATTCACGATGGAGTCGGGTGAGGATGGATTGATCCTAGAGTCACCGGGATAAATACCGGGATTCCATCTCCTCTGTCATCTCAAAGATCATGCCTGTGAGCTTATCGTAATGAGACAGTATTTGATCGACCGAAGAACTTGCAACTGTTACATACCTTATCGGTCGCGACCCACAATGCTTATTATTATGAAAAGGCAGGAAATCATCAGGTCACCTTGGGGTGGAGTGTTAAACTTTGTGAAGCGAAGACCGAAAGTGACGGTAAGCCGGTGTTGGTCAAAGTGTACGAGGCGGGGAGATTTGAGACACAAAGAAGTACAGCCTGGGGTGGTAAGGAACGAGGTTATACCAATGGGCGATATGATAGCGCCAAAAACATCATCGATTGCATTAGGAACCATGCATCCAAACTTGGAAGATCAAGAAATGCTGTATAGATATTTATTCCGGCGATGAATAGTGATTGTTGAGTGTCTCGCACAGCCGGACGCGTTTTGTTAAGATAGATCAAGCTATAAAATTACATTTCCTTTCTATTAAAAAATATTATAGGTTGGCTTAATGTCAATGCACAAACTACAATGGCTCAATAAGCTTGTAATGAAGTATTTGTACCAATCAAGGTGTCAGTCAGTGAATCACCTTCTGACATGATAGGTTTGGTGATAGGTTGGATGTACATGGGTTAAACCAGGCATCAGTCCACTGAGCATGGTCAAAGTACAATTCAGTAAACCATTTTTTTTTTTCATTTTGACATCAGTGGAATGACGATAATTCTGAATTATTTATGGACAAATATAAGAGTATTTATCTTTATTGTTTTAGATGTAATGAAATCCTATCGGCCGATACCCTACACAACCTCTATTTGGCCAAAGACACAGAAAGATCAGACGCTTGAGAAACGAAGCATCGGTATCGCCGTTTTAAGCGTTGAAAGGATGCTTCTTAATGGCGCTTAATTTGACAGGGGTGCCCTGGGGACCCATGATAAGCAAGTCGCTAATGCTCAGTGTCGGTCATGGGAGGCCGCGGGCTGTGGTATGTAACTCGTGTATGGTATTTCAGCCGATTTTCGGACGTCTCGGGGATCAAATTCTGTATTTACCCCTGCTTTTTGAATTGTGGTTTTAATATTGAAACATCGTCTCTATTTTAGCTTGGCTTCTTTCTCCACGACCAGTGGTCACACTGGTCACAATCACACGAGGCTTGGAGCACCCATCAAATGGTGGAGGATCGCCAAGAGGGCTGAAACAGCCGAAATACATGGCTCAAGTATCGCAGGCTTGCAATTCCAACAATCGGTAGTGCATTGACTTGGTATACATTAAACCTGTGACACGACATCATGTGGGGTAAATATTGGCGGACGTTGCATGCGATGGTGGGGGGGGGGATCCCGGCGGAAGCCCTTCGTTGGGAGATATAGTAACTGATACATTAAACGCTCGATTATTATTTGGTAGCTTCAATCCATCCACAGATTTGTTGGGTATATGCGCTTTGCGTATTAATTCCGTGGATTATTCATAACAAGGTGGTCAAAGACACGGCCTTGGGAGGTTTTACCAGCGTGATCCATCGATATCGAGATGGGATAGGCAAGTGTGTACGAGAATGCGAAAGGGAAAGGTAGGGGGGTAGCGACGGGCGCTGTTTCTGTAGGAACGCTACCTACGTGTGTACAGTTCAATTTTAACCGACTCCGAAATGGATCCGGACTCGTCACTTGTCACCATTCTCTCGCCCCGACAAATAGAATCGCAAGCAGACAGAGGAGCGAATGTACGTCGTGCATCAAAATACCCAAGGTCGTCGTCCAACTCTCCTCTCCATGCATCGCAGAAAAGTCCAGGAAGTCGTGGAGAGCAGGGTTTGGGCTATTCGCTCGCACTGCCGTGCACGCAATTTCAGGTTCTGGATATTGTGAACTTAACGACAGTAACCCCCGTATTAGCCTCGAGGCGTCATGAAACAATAAATGGGCTGATTTTGGGTTCTGAACTAGTCTTCTGATAACCGAATGATTTGAGACGGCAGGAACAATGTTGTTGTGACAAAAACCGGCAATGCTCACACCCCAAACGCGGGAACACTGCCAGATCGTATATCGGACTAGACCACCGGCTTATATTTTCCCTTTCATCGTACGAGCTTATTTTTCACCCACACGCGTATATATGTATGCGATGCTATGAAATACAACCTCAGTCGTTTCCCTACAGCCCCGCTGGGCAGCGGCTGAGTCTTGGGCGTCCGCTGCTCCTCTTCTATTCTAGCTCGGTCCAATTTTGTCAGTTGTGCTGTCTTTCTTTGTCCTCAAGGAGAAGAAGTGAAGGATTGGCCAACCCAATCAAAGCCAAACCATGAAGACTAAACATCCATCGACCTGACGCACCAACTTGGGAGCTCCCAAATCAAGCTCGGCCTCTTCCAATTTTATTTCATTTCCTTCCCATCCACATTCAATGTCCTCTCTCTTGTCACGCTCGTCGCATTATGAATAGGCTCCATCTTGGACAACGTCCTCCTACTCTCCCAACCTCCCAACCTCCCCAAACTCAAACCCACACCCAACACGCTCGTCGCATTATGAATAGGCTCCATCTTGGACAACGTCCTCCTACTCTCCCAACCTCCCAACCTCCCCAAACTCAAACCCAAACCCAACACGCTCGTCGCATTATGAATAGGCTCCATCTTGGACAACGTCCTCCTACTCTCCCAACCTCCTAACCTCCCCAAACTCAAACTCAAACCCAACACGCTCGTCGCATTATGAATAGGCTCCATCTTGGACAACGTCCTCCTACTCTCCCAACCTCCCAACCTCCCCAAACTCAAACCCAAACCCAAACCCAAACCTGTCCCTTCAAAGACAGTTGCGGCAACTGTGATGCATGCTCTAAATATTCAAAGTAAATGGCATGCACATACCCTCTTGTCTTGTTGCATCTGTTGCATCTCTTTCCTAGTCTCCTTCTCTCAAACCTTGCGTGGGTTTTAACAAGACACAGTTGGTAAACGAAAGAGCTTCTGGGACTTTGTCAACTACGAGCAGGTGCTGTAACTGCGACGGGACTGTTGGGAATTTCTTGTTCAGTCGTCATGGTGCAGTGTTTGGCAAGGCTTAGACTTTGGGCATGGCCTCGAACTCGTCAACATACCTTATCAAAGGCGACGCGCAAGAAGATTTGCCCATGCTGCGTGACCCTGGTGGCAGGCTGTGTGACCCTTGCTGTGGTATTCTATGCAAAGCCGCCAGCCTGATGCTTGGATGCCTCAGACACGATCAGTCGACTGGCTCAGGACTTAGGCAGTGGGGATCGGGAAAGCTGGCACCTATTCAGGCCTACACGGCTGATAATGATATTCGGTTTCTTCCGATACTTTTACCAAACCGTGCCTCCAATTTCTCCCCATACTAGCACGGCTCCCCATGCAAACATTATCAGTATGGATTTACCCTCAAGTGATAGAGCCTTATAATCCTTTATTAATTTGAAGAGTTTATTCCCCAACGGAACGGTCGATTGTTAACTGTTTTTTAAGCAGTCTATTCCTTGTCTTTTCCCCCTCGCCTGTGTCTGTGAGCCTTACAACCCTCCTTTGGTGCTCCCACATGTCATGTGTTGAAGAAGCACTTCCCAACCAAAATGGATATCTTGGTGTCGTACAGTAGCTTTGTCCCGATCCACTCCATTGCCAGACCACAAAAGTAACTGGGGCCAACTTCAAACGTCCGTTGGATTACGAATGACAGATGCGAACCACCTAGTCATGGCTTCCCTGTCAATGTCGGATATGCCTTGCCCAATTCCCGATGAATCCAGAAAGCCTTGTGGCGGCTCCAGGCAAGTTTCAAAACCACGGCACTCAACGAAAAAACAGTCCGACACGAGATCACGTTGGTTTAGAATACTTCAGTTCCTTCCCACGATTACCACCGTTTAAGATATGGACGTACGTTTAATTATGCACGACGCAGCACCTCAGTGATGTCTCAAGTGCTTGCACAGCGAGTATTTGGCCTAGGAAACTCCGAAGACAAAATACTCACAGAACAGACACCGCTGTTTGTTCCACCTGAAAGCAGATGATGACAGTAGGCTCCGGCTTCGGGACATTTTTTTATCTTGTTGCCGCAGGGCTTTAAGAATATATATGCGAAGAACTCTTCAGCATTTTGTTGTTTCGTCCTCGAGAATTCTTCGTGGACTCTTCCGATGAGGGAATTGAACATTGTGGGTTTGATGGGTTCTTGGAATAGGGGTAGTGGCGTTGAGGATGGACGAGGTGATCACCGTCGATGGCATTGGTTCCATGGGCGCACCAGCACTTTGGCGGTGGTAGTGACACCGGAGGTGTGAGACGGTAAATGGCCGCGAGGGTGCGATAACCATCATGAGCGGATTCAGTCCGCTATCATGCGCATCTGAAAGTCAAAACAGGATATGGGGAACTCTTCGATGCAGGAACAGGCATGGGTGAGAAAGGATAAAGGATGGTGTGTGCGGAAGGTTGGAAGTGTGAATGTCGATGTTGATGCCATGCAGCAGCTGTTTCCGAGATTACGGAGTCCCGTCAGTCTTGCAGGGGAGACAGGCTCGAAAACATTACACGAATTTGACGGACTTCAGGATTATTCAACTGCTCAAGAAATGACCTCGTTCCGTGTCCATGACAAGCCCAATATCTCACTGTCGGTATACACTCATAATTGTCCTTCTCCGTGTCCTCGACAGTAGCAAGGTTCTTGAGCAGCGGTCCACTACTGTTCTATCACCAAGGCCACCAACTCAATCATTAAATCTTCCCTGATCATAGTCAGCTGCTCACAGAAGAAAAAAAACACGCTACTCACTCATCTCGGGTTCGGTTCCAGCATGGTCTTCACATACACGGATACCCAAGCATCCCAAATGCAGCTGCACATGCATCCGGGTCACATCATTGCCTATACACTCTCCATCAAAGTACGGGAGGATCATATCGATGCCTTGAAGTAGATCCTATTAGGTCGCGTGGATAGCAAGCACGTAAGAATGATAATTGAAATCTGATTTCGATTGGAAGAATGGAGGCAAGACGTAGGACTCCAGCACATAGCTACGGCGAAAAACTACTTTTTTGTAATTATTTTTAAAAATCAACATTGACGTATTCAAACATCTTCTGTTAACTATTGAATGATGGGCAGAGGTACAGATTTCCAGTAAATAAAGAGCTTTTATACCACTGATATAGCTAGACTTGACGGGAAAATGTTCGATGGGTGTGATCGTGTCCAAGTTTAATCATCCTCCCATATGAACCTAGGTAGCTGAAAGTAACATATCCGCCTTATTCAAGACGTTAATACTATTAAATAAGGACAACATCGATACTCACGGTTTTGGCTCAAATACTGTGTCCGGCCACACAAGGTCATGTAACCAACTGGGCTCCGCATCATACGAAGCGCGCGCCCCCCAAGGGCCAGAAATATAACGTGGAGAAGTAGGGGCAAAGAGGAATATGGTACGCGGTTCCACATCTCCGGAGTGACTAAATTACTCTGTCAGGCTCTCACATTGATGAAGGGGGAAGTGAAACAAACAGGTTTTGAGGCATTTCCACAACTACTTGTGTCTCCCATTCGTTTACTGGTGCCACAAAGGGTTCAATATCATTTCCAAAAGACTACTGTGCTTAGTGATAATCAACTCGTGTGGAGAGACACCCTTGATCCCATTTTTCTCTATGTAAAGCGGTGCGTATGCTCTCCATGCTCTCTGCACTTCACACGAGGGCCAGCAAAGATATTCGATCGTGAGATAACGCCAGCAGAAATCTTCGATACCGACTTTGCCAGTATCAAAGACATATCTACGCGGCATAAAACTGAGCAACGATCGGGTCAGTGTACTAGCTCGAAAAATACCTCCTCATTGGTTTTCCACCTCGTATTGTTACACTCTTACCCTCGGCTAAAGATCTAGACGTATGGTTGTCGATGCTAACAAGAACCTTGACTGAGGGTTCTATACCGAGGGTTTCAGAGAAGCACTCATGTAGATTCCCACGCACTACAAAATGACCTGTATCTTTATCCCGATAGCCCACGTCCCACAAAGTGATGTCCCTCAGATCTTCATTGTCCATATAGCCCATAATTTGTCGCAGAAACTCGAAGTCCAGTAGTTGATTGGCCAATTGATGAATGGTGTGCGAGCTTCGAAGTTGTTGATCCATTAAAGCAGTGCCGAGACACCATGAACGCACTTTGGACATGAATAGGTCTACGATGCAGTCGGGTGATGATGGATTGATCCTAGAGTAACCGGGATAAACACCGGGATACCAGATCCCGTAGTATCTTTGGCCACGGAACAGTGTTCCGGTAAACACAAGCGTCAGATGACAGCGATTGGCAAGACAGTCTGTGACAGTGACAATTGAATCACCGGGATTTAAAAACTGAATAGACAAAGTTAACATTGGCATATGATGTCAGGCGAATTAACGAACAAGGATATTAATTTCGGTTTCGTTGTTTGAACAGAATTCAACTAATTCTAATGTCACATTGTCAATCCGTATTTGCGGGAAAGAAGGTATCCAAGCACGTCACATTGTAAGAATCCCTCTAAAATATATCACGTTAGCTTGTAAATATCGCGAGTAATCTCATTCACCATGTTGTATAGTCCAAAAATGGTTTCTTTCACACCGGATGATCTAGTACGTTCGAGCCATTTGCATGCGTCCTCAGGCTCAGTGCCCGGATTACGGAAAACTTGGAAAAGTACATTGTCTCGTGCGTTACTGTAGCCCAAGAACTCAGCAATGCTAGGGTCCCTGACCATGAATGTGATTGGACTACTTGGGTTATTTAATCTGATGCATTCTTACCACACTTCTTGATAGGAAGTGAGGTCGTGTTGAAACTATATCAAAAGGGGGATACGTTGCAAATAGTGTCGGAAACCCAAACCAGCCAAAGCGGGGCTCGTACCTTTTTGTGTCTCAAATCCCATGTGGGTTTCCCGCCTTCGTACATTTTAACCAATACCGACTTACTGTCACTTTCAGTCTTCGCCTCACAAAGTTTGACACTCCAGCGCAAGGCGACCCAATGATTTACTGCCTTTTCATCTTCGTGATATATTTCTGAGTTATATTGGGTCATGAAGATCATGGTTTCCATCGCTTAGACTCGTTATCTAGGAATGTTCAAGGTCATTTTCGACATTTCTGGTGAGCACTTCGATTCATTCTAACCCTTACCATCTCAAGCCGCTGTTGTAGTACATTTTAGTGCAAATGTTACCAACACGGTGTGTCAGGTTCCGAGTTTTTCATCCGTGTTCAATATCTCATATCCGACAGTTGTAAGAGCTTAAATTAATCCCATACCTGTACCGTAATGATGACGCGGCTATGTCAAACACCAACTGTACCGCCTTCTTTTGGTGGCAGCTATTCTCGTTAGTATGGGTCGATGATTTAAAATACACTTATAATTACCCTTCCACCCCGAAAGTGTAGCTGCCGCGGTCGTATCCGTCCAAGGTACGTTCGGCGGGACATGGGTCTTAAAGGAAAACATCACATTGATGCTCTCACTGCACACTGCATCAAGTCATTCTACTATGTCGGGTGGGTTTCTGTCATTAATACAAGACCAATGTCATTTATTAAGTTACCAACTTAAAAAAGGTTTACGCCGTTTATCGACGGAATAACAAGTTGGTTATAGTACTAGTATTCGTATTAGCACTAGCGGTACTTGCAAATTTGCTCATGATGGGCCTTCATATGCCAGTCAGTGAGTTCTTATATTTCATGAAAAAAATATTTACAACTTGTTTTAAATATGCGACAGGGTCAGCACCGCCTTTCGGACTCACCGGTTGCTTTTCTGCCGATGGAATGCCACCAAGGTTTGCGTTTGGAGTGCTACCGTTCCTGATCTACGAAACAATTCTTTGCTTCCTCATGTTATGGAAGGTCATTCAGAATTACCGAGATGGATCCAGGTCTCTATTTTTATCAGGAATGGTACATGACAGGTATATGACTTCCAACGTCTCCCCTTGAAAGCATGGGCTTAAAAACCAGCTGTCTAGTCTCATTTACTTCGTTGGGTATGTCCGTCACGTTTTTTCAGGGTCGCCTTTCTCATTCTGCACACTTTTCACTCCATTTCCCCAGCATCTTCACCGTTCTGTGTCTTGACTTCACCCTCTACTGTCTCCATAAAGAGGAATGGGTTGTGTTCATCATAGGGTAAGTTAAACCAGTTTTGCTTATTCATGCTCAAGACTAGAATATGTATTTAGACGAGAATATACCATACCATGCGCGATGGGATGCCGACTCCTAGTGAATACCTTGGAATGGGCTGAAGTGTCGAAATCTTCTCATGACACAATTGCTACGCCTATAACCTTTTACCCCATCGACTGGCTACCAGCTCATCAAAGTGAAGTAAAAATCACCACCGTAACTCCGGCCCTGGATGAGTCTTACAGATTCCATACTGCAATTGGGCAGTAGTCCCACACTTCGATACTGATTCTCAGTGATGTCACGGTAACAGATGAGGTATTTAACTCTTCCTGAGCGCTCCTTGCTTCTTCCCAGTCATTCATCTCATTCCGAACGTCCAAGCTTACATAGAGTCCAACTGTTTTCAACAGATACTACTCTCTATTGTGAGGCTGTGATGTTTGTTGTTTCATGGCAAATCGAGACACATTATTCCTATCTTCTGTTCTTACTATCATGTATAAATATATATTACAAATAATCTTTATGTTTGTATTTTTTAACTAGCTATTCTCACTCAGGAGGTCTGCATGCTTGACTCCTTCGAACAGTGGGTGGTGGGAACGGTGTTGTGTGGACCCATATATACCCACATGTACTTACTGTAGTGGCGCTATCTGTGTTAATCTACAGCCACTGGTCATTTGAGTTTGAGTCTGAGTCTGAGTTTGGTCACTCCTGGTGACTGTTGGGATAACACCGTAAAACCTTATCATCACATGTTAGGCACATACACGGTCATCCTTCCCCGTGTGGTATTTAAACTGCATAGTTACAACATTTACACCTCAGTCCATTATACACTAATACAAGACTGAGGTGAGTGTTGTTCTGCATAGTATTTCTTTTACCTTTATATTAATTGTATGTATCAGATACATATAGGTATATACAATCAGTCCGTTATACACCAATACGAGACTGAGATACATATAGAGTTACCTTTCAACAGGTTATGGGCCCCGACTCGTCTATATAGACTACTTATACACTTGTGATGAGTTAGACCATAACTCTTTTTTTAATGGCCACCCCTGCGACAGCCTCTGCGGATGAGCTTGTGCCCTGAATTACCACACTTCACACCAATCTCACTTACTTTGGCCCTAAACTAGATAAACTTCAATCTAACTATCAAGCATGGCTTCGTGCCACCACTCTATTCTTAACCTTAACTGGTTTCTATGGCTATGCCAAGGGCACAATCACTCAACCTGGTCCTGAGCACCCCCGGGCCCGAGCCAACTGGGACAGCAATAACTCTCTCACAGCTGCTCTCATTGTCTCCACCATCAAATCGATTGAATGGGAATATATTGACTTGGACCTTGGCGCAAAATCCTGCTGGGATACCCTTCTAACCCACCACAAAAGCGAGGGACCCATTTGTCAGGTTTAATTGCTCCAAACAGCCCTTCTCAGCCAATTCTCCCGTGGTACTCCATTGCCTACAATAGCCAAAGCAATCTGTGCCTCCGTTGACCGTGCATACGACATGGGTGATATCTCACGGGACCTCTTCAAATGCATAGCCTTACTAAATGTCTTGGGCACTGACTTTCAACACCTGCATTCCATCATTACCCATGACATATCCCAGTCCACAACAACAAAACTCTTCACTTCCGTACAACTCTGTTCTTACTTGGACAGTGAGCAGGCATTGATGACCTCTGATACCACTAAGCATTCCACCACTGCTAACTCCATCGCTTTGACCGCATCCAAGTCTGACAGTCCACCTGTCTGCTCTAATTGTAAGAGATGCCGCCACCCTGTCGACTATTGTGTGGGACCCAGTGTGGAATGGCTGGCAGAAGCATTGAGGAAACCAAACTCGCCAGGCTCCACGATCGGGGGGTTGCACAGTTAAAACCTCCCCCTCCACTCCTAACCCCGACCCCGTCTCAAAAATTCCTGTCCATGTGAAGGGTGCTGATGGTTGCAGGTTGAATCCTTCCAACGTATCCATTTTGCATACTACTGCCCCGGATTTCGCTGGGATCGTTGCCCCTCTATCGCACACTATCCCCTCACCCCCACTTACCCTGGATACTGTTGAGTACAATGGCTGGATTGTCCTTGAGGAGGAGCTGCAAACTACCGTGGATTGGAACAAGCACAGTCAACCATCTCTCACTGTCCTGAGTGCCTCTACTGTCCAACCATTATCACAAACAAACTGAACTCCATTATCTACAGAGTCTCACCTCTTTTGGTTGGATAGCGGTGCAACTATACACATATCACCTGATCAAACTGACTTCATCACCTTAAGAGCCGTCACACCTCGTTCTGTAAGAGGTTTAGGAGGATCATCTATATGGGCCATTGGAATAGGTGATATCAAAATACGTCTAGGCCGAGACTCCCACATCCTTCTTCGGGACGTGCTATACATCCCTGAAGCAGTTGTATGCTTAATCTCGGTTCGATGTCTAACTTGTGACTCTAACGTTATCGCATATTTCGATCATGACTCTTGTTGGCTCAGTACCAAGTCATCTAACTCCATAATTGCCTGCGGCTCCTTACTCCCACACAAAAACCTTTACTCATTGATGCTACAATCTGCACAAGTGGAACATGCTCTCATCATGCAAAATCTACCCACTCTCGAGACTTGGCACTGCCGCCTTGGGCATGCTAACTACAAATCCATCACTGACATGCTCAACAATGGCCTGATCAAAGGTGCGCGACCAGCCTCAACTACTGCCCCCCCCAAATGTGACTCGTGTATCATTGGCAAGCAGACAAAGTCTCCTGTTCCAAAAATACGTGAGGAGGGGTTAGAGCATAGGGGGACCAGGAGGCTTGAAAAAGTCTGGATAGATCTGTCTGGACCACACGCTGTAACATCACGAATTGGAAATAATTATATTATGAATATAGTTGATGATTTTACAAGCTATGTATGGACCATCCCTTTGAAACACAAAAGCGATGCCTTCCCTAACCTTCAAACATGGGAAAAGCAAGATCAATGTGTATCTACGCTGGTCTACCTGCTTACTTATGGGATGAATTATACCTCACTGCAGCCCATCTTCACGTGAAAACTACCACTACTACCCTTCAAAACAAGACCCCATGGGAACTTTGGTACGGATGTCCCCCTGACTACTCTTATATGAAAGAGATCGGATGTCATGCTTTCATCCTCATTCAAAACAAAACAAACCCAAAAATATTTGAACGCTCTATCGAATGCATACTAGTTTGGTATGATGCAAAATCAAAATCTTATTGATGCTATGATACAGTAATCCACCAAATCTATCGTTCTTATCATGTTCATTTCCTAGAAAGTCATGATGGCCACCCTAAATCACCTTCATCTAGGACTGACGCTCTCCTTACCACATCTCCATTGCCACTAACTTCTGGGTCTACTGCTGTCAGCTCTTCCATTGATGCCTACGATGAACCCCCACCACTCCCTATCATTTCGGAAGTGCCAGACGCATTACCTCCCCCCAATGAGCAACCTCTTTGCCGCTCCACTCGTACGACAGCTGGTATTCCTCTGGGGTCCAATAGACTCCAGCAATCCATTCAGGCATCGAAGGATAGTGCTGAATGCCTGCACCTTGAAAAATTAGCGTGTTCACAAGCTATCATTAACTTGCCTGAACTATCCTCATCTCCTGACCTGGAGCAAATACAAGATGCTCTTTTGTCCCTAAACTCAGGATACGACTCCCCTAGCTTTGATCTCACTTTAGCAGCCATCTCCGATGGCATTGGGATCGATCCACTAACTTGCAATGATGAGCTTAAAACTTGGGAGGAGGTGTTATGCTCAGGGGACGCAGAGTGGTGGCGGGCTGGTTTCCAAGATGAACTTGATTCCCTCAAAGTGATGGGAGTCTATAAATTAGTCCCTAGGTCAGAAGTCCCTCAAGGGTGCAAAATCAGAAAGGGCCGCCCCATTTGCTGCATAAAAAGGGATGAACATGGCAATGCTGTCCGCTGGAAAGTCAGGCTTGTCTTTAAGGGTTTCGAGCAAATATATGGAAAGGATTATCATCAAACTACCTCACCTACTGCATGCATGGAGTCCTGGCACATACTCCTCCACATTGCTGCCACTCTTGGATGGGATGCCCAACAAATTGACATTAAGACCACTTTTCTTTACAGTCTACTCCCAGATGACGAGATTCAGTTTATGGAACAACCCGAAGGTTTTGCTGAGCCTGGGAAACATGATTATGTCTGGATGATCTTACGTGGTCTATATGGCATGAAGCAGAGTGGACGTATCTGGAATCAAACTATGAATGAGCAAATGCTCACCTGGGGCTTTACTCGGCTTCCATGTGAACCTTGTCTCTATTATCGCCAAACACCAACTGGCATTATTATTGTAGCCATCCATGTTGACGACTCCTTGTCCATTGCCAGCAACACTGCTGAGAATGAATCTTTCAAGACTCAGATGCATGCCATTTGGACTATCTCCGAGTTGGGTTCTGTCCATTTTGTCATTGGTATAGCTGTTGAATTGGACCAACACAACCATCTCGCCCTTCTTTCCCAATCAGCTCTGATTGACAAAATCATCTGCCAATTTGGTCAGACCCATGCTTCAATCGTCTCCACCCTGATGGACCACAACCTCAAGCTTCATCGGACCAATTGCACATCTCTCTCCCAACCTAGCCTGGATGCCATCCTTAAACTACCCTACTGGTCCCTTGTTGGCTGCTTACTCTATCTTGCTATTTCCACACACCCAGACATTTCATATGCTGTTCAACAGTTGTCTCAATACCTTGACAGCTACTCGATTCCCCACTGGACTGCCACCATTCAAGTTGTTCGATACTTAAAAGGCACTCGTGATCTCTGACTATGCCTTGGGGGGTCCAACACCCTTTCTTTGATTGGGTATACTGACTCTGATTGGGCCAATTGTTTGGATACCCGTTGCAGCGCCAGTGGCTATGCCTTCACCCTTGGCTCTGGGATTATTTCTTGGACATCGAAAAAGCAAAAAACTGTTGCTGCATCATCATGTGAAGCTGAATATGTAGCTGCCTTTGAGTCTGTCAAGGAAGGCACCTGGCTCTGTAGCCTTTTCCGCAGTATTTCCATGCTTCCCCCCTCCCAAACCAACATATTCTGTGACAATAATGCTGCCACTCCCCTCTCCGAGGATCCCCTCCTTCACTCCTGGGTCAAACATATTGACATTAAGTTCCATTTCCTCCAGGAATGTGTCCAGGCTGGGGATTTTCATCTTCGCTCCATCCATACGAAGGAAAATTTAGCTGATATCTTCACGAAGGCCTTAGAACCATCTCAATTTATCAAACTACAAGGTTTTCTGGGTCTCAAATAGTTGGACTTCCATACAAGGAGGAGTTTTAATGGTGAGGAGGAGTGTTGGGATAACACCGTAAAACCTTATCATCACATGTTTTAAACTGCATAGTTACAACATTTACACCTCAGTCCGTTATACACTAATACGAGACTGAGGTGAGTGTTGCTCTGCATAGTATTTCTTTTACCTTTATATTAATTGTATGTATCAGATACATATAGGTATATACAATTAGTCTGTTATACACTAATACGAGACTGAGATACATATAGAGTTACCTTTCAACAGTGACTTCAGTGGCTTTTTACCTATTCTAACAGCCCATCACTTAATCTTTGTGCTGTGAGGAGGCGGGTTCAGAACCCGGATTACAGAAAACTTGGGAAAGTACATTCATTGTCTTGTGTGTTTCTGTAGAAGAACTCAGTAATGTTAGGGTTCCTGAACATGAATGTGATTGGACTACTTTGGGTTATTTAGTCTGATGTGTTGCATTCTTACCACACGTCTTGATAGGAAGTGAGGTCGCGTTGGAACTATATCAAAAGTTGCAAATCCTTTCTGAGACCCAAACCAGCCAAAACGGGACTCGTACCTTTTTGCGTTTCAAATCCCACGTGGGTCTCCCACCTCGACCAATATCGACTTTCAGTCTTCGCTTCGCAAAGTGTGACACTCCACCGCAAGGTGACCCCATGATTTCCTGCCTTTTCATAGTCATAATCATTGTGGTTCGCGACCGATAAGGTGCGTAACCCTTGCAAGTCCCTTCGATCGACCAAATACTGTCTCATTATGATAAACCCACGGACAAGATCTTTGAGATGACAGAACGGGCGTATGCGTGTTCACTAAATCATTTCTGCCTCTTCCCGTGAGGGACGAAAATGAATCAAGTACCATGATGTGCTGAGGGGGATTAGCCATTGATCGTCTTTCTTCAGTTAGCAGTACCGCTGCATCCACCTTCTTGCTCTTTATCGCATGCAGTCCCACATAAAATTAAATAAGTTACATAGGCTGTGATGCCTTTACTTACGCTTCCTGTACCAAAATTCTATGTGAATCATTACACTGCGTGGAATCTTTGGAAAGAGCTCCCCATGTAAAATGGCATGGACCCTGATGGTAACCATATATCTGTTTCGCATTGCTCGAAACCCTCGTACCCCCATATCATTCTAGACATTTATGACCAATCTTGACAGTTAGTTGCAGGTTACAAAATAATATCCCATCGATCCTTCTCTGATCCGAATCTTGCATGTTGCAGTGGTGAGATGTTCATTATTATGTTCACAGCAAACATACATATATTGCATGTATGGATGTATGCGTGCAGTTACTCACCATATAACGTACATTCCATATCCTCCATCAGAGCTATCTACTCCACAGGGGTTTCAGAGCCACTGTCACTTGCCGCCGCAACTTTCGACCGCACGGAAGGTTCATCGATACCTGTAATGTCAAACGAAAGACGGGCGAACGACGGTGTCTAATATCATCAATGACACATCCGGAACTTCCACATATCCAATCAACCACAACCGCCTTCCCGGTAGCAATTAATGCCTCCTGAGAACGACCGGTAGGGAATGGCTGCGAACGGGGAGGCATTGAAGATTGGGAGGAGGGGGCCTTTGTACGGGAGAGCCCGGATTTAAGCCAGGAAATGCAAGGCGCGAGGAGCTGTTGGGTTCAGGTACAGGCCTGGGTGAGAAAGGATAGGGGATAGTATATGCGGAAGGCTGGAAGTGTGCATATTGACTGGAGGGTGGAGGCCATGTCGCCACTGTTTCCCAGATACCTGAGTCCTGTCAGCCCTCGAGAGAAGACAGGCTCAAATCCATGTACCTGAGGATGACTCGATTCTTCAAGGAAGGGCCTCCCTCCTTGTCCATGACACGCGTTGAAGGGAGAATAACCACCGCTGACCACGTTTTGTAGGCACCCACCTCACGTGCAGAACATTCTTCGCATGTACAACAAAGATGTCAGGGAAAGCGGAACACGTGCACGTCTGGAAACAAATCCACGACCTAGTCGGTATCAGCCTATAGTACTGAGTTGACACTATGAAAGACTCACGTCTTCGGTGGAACCCATACCTCGCACCGCGGGTACGAATACTCAACCGCAGGTTACCCATCCTGTCCCGTAGGCACTCACGCAGCTTCCCCCGCACATACAATGCCTCTCTAAAGCCGGGATCGGATACCCACGCTCAAATCATCATGCTCGTTCCACACGACAGCGCAAACCTCCTTGCACTACGTACACCGTTACTCTTCCTCCACCTCAAAGCAGAAGATGGCAGTAGGCTCCGGGACCTGTGTTTAGCGTGTTGACGCAGGACTTTAAGAATATATCTGCGAACAACTCTTGTGCGTCTTTTTGTTTCGTCATCGAGAATTCTTCGTGGACTCTTCCGGGGAGGGATTTGAACATGGTGGATTTGATGGGTTCTTGGAGTACGGGCAGTGGCGTCAAGGATGGACGATGGGATCACCGTGGATGGCATTGGTTCCACGGCCTCGTCAGCACTTCGACGAGGGTAGGGACACCGGCGGTGTGAGAGGGGAAATGGCTGCGACGGTGGGGTAACCAGCCTGAACGGATTCGGTCCGCGATCTTGCGCATCTGAAAGTCAAAACAGGATATGGGGAGCTCTTCGGTGCAGGAACAGGCGCGGGTGAGAAAGGATCAGGGATGGTATTTGCCGAAGGCTGGAAGTGTGAGTATCGATGTTGATGCCATGTAGCAGCTGTTTCGGAGATTGCGAAGTCCCGTCAGTCTTGCAGGGGAGACGGGCTCGAAAACATTACACGAGTATGACGGACCTCAGGATGATTCGACTCGTCAAGAAATGACCTCGTTCCGTGTCCATGACAAGCCCAATATCTCACTGTCGGCATAGACTCATAATTGTCCTTCTCCGTGTCCTCGACAGTAGCAAGGTTCTTGAGCAGCGGCCCGCTACTGTTCTATCACCAACGCCACCAACTCAATCATCAAAACTTCCCTGCTTATACTCAGCTGCTCACAGAAGAAGAAAAAACACCCTACTCACTCATCTCGGGTTCGGTTCCAGCATGGTCTTCACATACACGGATACCCAAGCATACCACACTGCAGCTGCACATGCATCCGCGTCACATCGCCCCCCACACACTCTCTATTCAAGCACGGGAGGCACACGTCGATGCCTTCAAGTAGATCCTATTAGATCGCGTGGTTAGGCATAATAAGTGAAATATCATCTCCATTGGAAGAAAGGAGGACATACTTATTTGTCAAAGCATTGTAGTGTTTCTTCTCTCGGAAAATACTTTGAAAGACGAGGGCTGGGAAGACGAGAAAGTCTGGGAGGAAGACGCAGGACTCCAGCACATGTTACGCGGTGTCACACAGTTACGGCGAAGAACTACTTTGTTTGTAATTATTTTTGAAAATTAACATTCACGTATTCTTACATCTTCTGTTCACAATTGAATTATGGGCAGAGGTACAGAGCTCCAGTAAATAAAGAGCTTTTGTATCACAGAATGATATAGCTAGACTTGACGGGAAAATGTTCGATGGGTGTGATCGTGTCCGAGTTTAATCCTCCTCCCATATGCACCTAGGCAGCTGAAAATACCATACAAACCTTATTCAGGACGTTAATACTATTACATAAGGACAACATCGACGCTCACGGGTCTGGCTCAAATACCGTGCCCGGCCACACGAGGTCATTAATCCAACTGGGCTCCGCATCATAAGAAGCGCGCAACTGCACATCTAGGACAGGTCCCCCTGAGGGGCCAGAAATATAACGTGGAGAAGTATGTTCAAACAGGAATATGGTATGCGGTTCCACATCGCCGGAGTGACTAGATTACTCTGTCAGGCTCTCACAATGATGAAGGGGGAAGTGAAACAAACAAATTCTGAGGTATTTCCACAACTACTCTTGTCCAAAAGTAGTTTACTGTTGTCACAATGGGGTCAATATCATTCCCAAAAGACTTCTGTGCTTACTGATCATCAACTCGTGTGGAAGGGCACCCTTGATCCCATTCTCCTCTATGAAAAGTGGTGCGTATGCTCTCCACGCTTTCTGCACTTCAGACGACGGGCCTAAGTCTGTGATATAGACACTGGCCCGGGAAAAATCTACGATGCTGCCTTCGCCAATATCTTAGGTATATCTACGCGGCAGGGAACTGAGCAACGATCGGGTCAGTGTGCTAGCTCCAAAAATACCTTCTCATTGGTTTTCCACCTCGTATTGTTACACTCTCATCCTCGTCTAAATATATAGACCTATGGTTGCCGAGGCGAACAAAAACCTTGACTAAGGGTTCAATACCGAGGGTTTCAGAGAACCACTCATGCAGATTCCCACACACTGCAAAATGGCCTGTAACTTTATCCCGATAGCCCACGTCCCACAAAGCGATGGACCTCAGATCTTCATTGTCGATATAGCCCGTAATTGGTCGCAGAAACCCGAAGTCCAGTAGTTGATTGGCCAATTGATGAATGGTGTGCGAGCTTCGAAGTTGTTCATCCATTAAAGCCGTGCCGAGACACCATGAACTTCGGACATGAATAAGTCTACGATGGAGTCCGGTGATGATGGATTGATCCTAAAGTCACCGGTATAAATACCGGGAAGCCATCTCTCATAGTACCCTGGGGCAGGGGCCAGTGTTCCGGTGTACACAAGCTTCAGATGACGGCGATTGGCAGGACTGTCTGTGACAGTGACAATTGAATCACCGGGAAGATGAAACTGAATAGACAAAGTTAACATTGACATCTGATGTCAGTCGAATTAACGAACAAGCTCGTCCATTTCAATTTCGTTGTTTGAACAGAAATCAACTAATTCCTAATGTCACATTGTCACATCAGTATTTGCGGGAGAGAAGGTATCCAAGTACGTCACATTGTAAGAATCCCTCTAAAATACATCGCGTTAGCTTGTAAATATCGCGCGTAATTTCATTCACCATGTCCCATAGTCCCAAAATGGTTTCTCTCACATCGGATGATCTAGTGCGTTCGAGCCATTTGCATGCGTCCTCTGGTTCAGAGCCTGGATTACGGAAAACTTGGAAAAGTACATTGTCTTGTGCGTTGCTGTAGGCCAAGAACTCAGCAATGCTAGGGTCCCTGAACATGAATGTGATTGGACTACTGGTTATTTAATCTGATGTGTTTCATTCTTACCATACGTCTTGATAGGAAGTGAGGTTCCGTTGAAACTATATCAAAAGTGTGATATCTTGCAAATAGTTTCGGAAACCCAAACCAGCCAAAACAAAACTCGCACCTCTTTGTGTCTCAAATCCCACGTGGGTCTCCCGCCTTCGTACATTTTGACCAATACCGACTTGCCGTCACTTTCGGTCTTCGCTTCACAAAGTTTGACATTCCACCGCAAGGCGACCCGATGGTTTCCTGCCTTTTCATCGTCATAATCACTATGGTGCGCGATCGATATGGTGCGCAACACTTGGAAATTCCTTCTATGAACCAAACACTATATCATTACTATAAGTCCACGGGCTTGATCTTTGAGATGACAGAACGGGCGTACGTGTTCACTAATAGCGTTTCTTCCTCTGTCCGTAACCGACGAAAACGAATCAAGAATGATATCGTCCCTTCTGGTATCATCGACGGCTACGAGTTGAGCGACGGCTAATGAGGTATCCAGCGAAAAATGCATCTAAAGAGCCAATATGTATCACGACCGACTCTGAGTGTCACTTTTTAGTACGCACCATTGCCTCTTTCTCCGCTTCTTCCAATCGCCTTTTAAGTTTGCCGATAGACTTATCTCGTTGTGGCATCCAAGACACGACGTGTGCTCTAAGACCTCTTCTTGGTTTGTATGACCTTGCAAGCGTAAGAAAATCCTCAAGTGCACTGAAAACAATCGATTTATTTGTCAGGTACGGTTACACAGCGCGTCTCATGTTCTCACTTCTGATAATGGTCCAATATAGTTTTGAAATTGTCCGGGATATTCTCCCACTTCCCCCTCAGCTGATCGTGGAAAGCGACGAGGCGACGTCCAGTGGTCTGGACAAGGTTATTCAATCTCTCGTTTTGCTCCCCGCTTGCCTAGTGATTGTGAATCATGATCCACATCAGCTCTTAAACTGGTGTTGATGCAGACGACCTACCTTTATAACGTTCATGATCTCCAAAACAAGGGTCGCTGCACTCTTTAAGCCAGGTAATGGAACGGCATCGCCAGCGACTTTGACAACAATGGCTGCAATGTCCATGAGCGACAGCCGATGATCTTAGTAGAAAGTTGCTCTTTAGCACGTCGAGGCGCTGTATTTGCTGTTGGCTATGCCCTGGGACGGAGCGCCGGATCAGTAGGTGAAATGCAGTGTTCATCCAACAGCGACACACTTATATTCAAAGGCCGTAATCACGGTGTGGACTGTGTTGTAATCCCGTCGTCAATAGGGATCACTGGCGGTCACACAAGTTGACAGGACCACGGTGTATTGTCCAGAGCAGAACAAGATACAGGCAAGTGCAGCGTACGGTAAGATCTAAGGTCCCTGAAAACTTCCCGGCTACTTATACCGTAAAACATCGTGATTATGTAATCACGTAAAACTAAAGGGTCCATGCGTAAGACTGGGGGCACCAGGATTACATGTGTCCTGGGTGGAACTGTTGGAATACAATGGATTAGATAGATCATTCGTCATTAAAAGAAAAACTGCACGATCTTACCAGTGGCTTATCAAGTCAAACGAAAGTACCATGATGTGCTAATGGATATATGGCACTGTAGCGACAGGTCAGTCGTGCCTTGGCCAATACAGCATAAAGATGTATGAGATGGCATTGTAATAAATCGATTTCAAAAAGTAGTCTATGATTGAGATTTGCTTTTCGGGCTTTATTTGTTGGAATTTGCGGTGCTGCCATCCAAGCTGGCGCACTCGCTCGTCGTCACATTTGTCTCACCAATCATGTATGATATAGCCACTTTGTATTCGAGTTCTGTTAAATTACACCGTGTGAATTATGCCTAAAAAATTGTCTAAAATATATCAGTGCCCCAAAATGCGCGAAGTGCGCCCTTCTGGGGTGGCCAGGAATGCTGGAACGCGAGCTCGTTGGAGCTGACGAGGAGCGCGTTAGTATGGCATGGGAGGATGTCGCCGAAGGCAGCGCCGCCATGACGGGTTGGTGATGTGGCCGGGAAGTGACACCCGGCCTGAGACTGGAGCAGTGTATTAGTGAAGAGTAAGTAACCTTTTGTTATCTCTGCTGTATTGGTTTCCTGACCTGGAGCGTCCCATACTACACACTGTATCAAGTCACTCTACTATGTCGCATGGGCTTCTCTCATTAATCCAAGATCAACGTCATTCATTAAGTTACCAACTTAAAAGGTTTACGTCAACAACAAGTTGCTTATAGTACTAACAATCGTATTAGCACTAGCGGTACTTGCAGATGGGCCCGGGCCTTCATATGCCATACGGTGAGTTCTGGAATTCCATGAAAACAATATTTCCAACTTGTTGTTAATATGCGATACACCAAGGTTTGCGTTTGGAATGCTGCCGTTGCTGATCTACGAAACAATTCTTTGCTTCCCCATCTTATGGAAGGCCATTCAGAATTCCGGAGATGGATATGGGTCTTCATTTTTATCAGAAATGGTACATGACAGGTAATCACGGTGTCCAAAGTCTCCTTGAAAGCATGGGCTTAAAAAAGCACCTGTCTAGTCACATTTACTTCGTTGGGTATGTCCGTCACATTTTACATTTTGTACACTTTTCAACTGTTTTTTTCCAGTATCTTCACCGTTCTCTGTCTTGACTTCACTCTCTACTGCGCCCCTGGGGCATGTTCATCATATCGTAAGTTTGCTTATTCATGCTCGAAGCGAGAATATGTATTTAGACGATAATATACCATACCATGCGCGATGGGATGCTGACTCCTAGTGAATACCATGGAATAGGCTGAAATGTTGAAATGTTCTCATGACACAACTGTTACACCTATAACCTTTTACCATCGACAGGCTACCGGCTCATCAAAGGGAAGTGAAAATCACCACCGTAACTCCGGCCCTGGATGAGTTGTACAGATTCCACACTGTAATCAGGGAGCAGATCGGGCAGTAGATTTGCCACACTAGATTCGGTACTGATCCTCAGTGACGTCACGGTAGCGGATGAGGTATTTAATTCTTCCTGGGCGCTCCTTGCTTCTTCCCAGTCGTTCATCTCGAAGTGGTGGCCTTATTTCCCCCATACGAATCCGTAGCTGACCAATTTCAATGATTGCCGCTGCAATGAAATTCACCGGACTGCTGAACTGATCAATATAAGATTAAATAATCAAAGATTCATGTGTTTTGGCAAATATTTAGCGAAGAGGTGTAACATCTCTTGCGCTAATATTTGAAATAAATTCGGATAAGATATATTAACTTTGTTGTTTCCCATGATTTGGCCTATTCACCAATATGTCCCGGGGGGGATGCAAAACTCCTGCCACACTCAACAACCTTGCAAAGTTTGAACGGGAAATATCTTTTGTGCGCCCCTCACACTACAGCGTGCGCGGGGCACATGACGCAGGACCAAAAGTGCCTCGAACAATGCTAACCCAACAAGAAACAAACCAAACACAGCGACGCGTCCCGGCAACTTACATTTGATCAGGAAACGGTGTTTCGGCAAAGCCTTCGTATGGACCGCCACCTCATTCCCAACGTCTGAGCTCATATAGAGCCGAATCGTTCTCAACAAATACTACTCCGAGTCCATATTGTGAGACTGTGTTAGGATTTTACGAACAAGGACCCAAAGCGTATACAAAATGGACTTGCACTGTATTGGTGGTTACAAGCGCATGAGATATATTTTACATATAGGTACGCATAATATACTGTATAAAATACACTGTCTTACCATGACATGGGGTGTGACGTCGACTCGACGACGCTCGCACATAATGGTCCACATCCAACACTGTGATCTTTGTTGTTTCATGAGAGGCATGATTCCTATCTTCTGTTCTTACTCTCATGTATTCATATATATTGCGAATCTTCTTTATGTTTGAGTTGATTCTGGGTATTTTTTAACTGGCTATTCCCACTTGGAAGGTTTGAATGTACCCTCTGAGTGCTTCGAAGAGTGGATGGGAACGGGGGAAGACAAAACGGGTCCGTAACTTAATCTTCGTGCTATGAGGAGGCAGGTTCAGAGCCCGGATTACGGAAAACTTGGAAGAGTACATTGTCTTGTGTGTTACTGTATCCCAAGAACGCAGCAATGCTAGGGTCCCTGACCATGAATGTGATTGGACTACTTGGACTATTTAATCTGCATCCTTACCACATGTCTTGATAGGAAATGAGGTAGCATGCAAACTATATCAAAAGTATGATATGTTGCAAATAGTTTCTGAAATTCAAACCAGCCAAAACAGAACTCGTACCTCTTTGTATCTCAAATCCCAAGTGGGTCTCCCGCCTCGTACATTTTGACCAACACCGGCTTGCCGTCACTGTCAGTCTTCGCTTCACAAAGTTTAACACTCCACCGCAAGGTGACCTGATGATTTCCTGCCTTTTCATGATAATAACCATTGTGGGTCGCGAACGATAAGGTGTGTAACAGTTGCAAGTTCTTCGGTCGATCAAATACTGTCTCATTACGATAAGCTCACGGGCATGATCTTTGAGATGACAGAACGGGCGTATGTGTTCACTAATATCGTTTCTGCCTCTGCCCATGACGTGCTAAGAGGGATTAGCCATTGATCGTCTTTCTGCAGTTAGCAATAACGCTGCATCCACCTTCTTCCTCTTTATCGCATGTAGTCCCACATAATATTAAATAATACAATATAGTTTCATAGGCTGTGTTGCCTTTACTTACACTCACTGTGGACATTCCAAATTCTCCCTCGCCTGGACAATATAATTCATCAACATCATCGTAGAATCGTTACACTGTGTTAAATCTTTGGAAAGAGCTCCACATGCAAAATGTCATGGACTCTGAGGGCAACCATATATCTGTTGCGCGCCGCTGCTACTCAAAGGAACCCTCATCATTCTAGACATTTATTACCAATATTAACAGTTAGTTGCGGGTTAGAAAATAATATCGCATCGATCCTTTTCTGATCCGAATCCTGCATGTTGCAGTGGTGCTTTATCGTGAGACGCTCATTATTATGTTCACAGCAAACATGTATGTATTGCATGTATGCATGTATGAATGTATGCGTGCAGTTACTCATTATATAACGCACATCCCACATCCTCTATCATCGGTATCTACTCCACAGACGGTTCAGGCCCACTGTCACTTGCCGGCGCAACTATTGACTGCACCGAAGGATTATTGATGCCTGTAATGACAAAAGAAAGACGGGCGAACGATGGTGTATAATATCATCACCGACACATCCGGAACTTCCACATGTCTAATCAACCAAAACAACCGCCAAATAATGCCTTCTGACAACGACCGGTAGGGAATGGCTGCGAAAGGGGCAGTATTGAAGATTGGGAGGGAGGAGGCTTTCCTACGGGAGAGGCCGGAGTGAAGCCAGGCAATACAGGACGCAAGGAGCTGTTGGGTGCAGGTACAGGCTGGGTGAGAAAGGATAGGGGATTGTATATGTGGAAGGCTGGAAGTGTGGATATTGATTGGAGGGTGTATGCCATGTCGCCACGATTTCCCAGGTCCCTGAGCGATGTCAGTCCTTGAGAGAAGACAAGCTCGAACCTATTGGGCGGGTGTGAGGTAGGTACCTGATGATGACTCGACTCTTTAAGGAATGGCCTCCCTGCTTGTCCATGACACGCGTTGAAGGGAGAATAACCACCGCTGACCATGTTTTGTAGGCACCCACCTCACGTGCAAAGAATTCGTCGCATGTACAACAAAGATGTTAGGGAAAGTTACAACACGTGCACCTCTGGAAACACATCCACGACCTGGTCGTATCAACCTATAATAGCAAGACGACACTATGAAAGACTCACGTCTGCGGTGGAACCCCTGCCTCGCACCACGGACACGAATACTCAACCGCAGGTTTAACCATCCTGTGTCCTACGCACACATGCAGCTTCCCCCGCGCATACAACACCTCTCTAAAGCCGGGATCGGATACCCACGCTGAAATCATCATCCTGGTCCACAAGCTAGCACACACAACTTGCACTACATACACAGTGACTCTTGTTCCACCTGAAAGCAGAAGATGACAGTAGGCTCTGGCTTCGGGACGTGTTTTTAGCTTGTTGCCGCAGAGGTTTAAGAATATATATGCGAAGAACTCTTGAGCATCTTGCTGTTTCGTCATCGAGAATTTTTCGTGGACTCTTCCGTTGAGGGATTTGAACATGGTGGGTTCGATGGGTTCTTGGAGTACGGGCAGTGGCGTCGAGGATGGACGAGGGGATCACCGTGGATGGCATTGGTTCCACGGCCTCACCAGAACTTCGACGGGGGTAGGGACGGACACCGGCGTTGCGGGACGGGAAATCGCTGCGACGGTGCAATAATCAGCCTGAACGGATTCTGTCCGCGATTTTGCGCATCTGAAAGTCAAAACAGGATATGGGGAGCTCTTCGGTGCAGGAACAGGCGCGGGTGAGAAAGGATCAGGGATGGCATGTGCAGAAGGCTGGAAGTGTGAGTATCGATGTTGATGCCATGTAGCAGCTGTTTCCGAGATTGCGAAGTCCCGTCAGGGGAGACAGGCTCGAAAGCATTACACGAGTATGACGGACCTCAGGATGATTCGACTCGTTAAGAAATGACCTCATTCCTTGTCCATGACAAGCCCAATAGCTCACTGTCGGCATACACTCATAATTGACCGTCTCCGTGTCCTCGACAGTAGCAAGGTTCTTAAGCGGCGGCCCTATCACCAACGCCACCAAATCAATCATAAAAACTTCCCAGCTCATACTCAGCTGCTCACAGAAGAAAAAAAACACCCTACTCACTCGTTTCGGGTTCGGTTCCAGCATGCTCTTCACATACACGGATACCCAAGCATCCCACAATGCAGCTGCACATGCATCCGCGTCACATCGCCCCCCACACTCTCTATCCAAGCACGGGAGGTACACGTCGATGCCTTCAAGTAGATCCTATTAAATCCCGTGGTTGCGGCCTAAGCATAATAAGTGAAATCTCATTTCCATAAGAAGAACGGAGGACATACTTCTTTGTCAAAGAATTGTGGTGTTTCTTCTCTCTGAAAAGAGTCTGAAAGACGGGGACTGGGAAGGCGAGAAAGTCTGGCAGGAAGAATGAGCGCAAGACGCAGGACTCCAGCACATGTTACGCGATGTCACACAGTTACGGCGAAGAACTACTTTTTTTGTAATTATTTTTGAAAATTAACATTCACGTATTCTTACATCCTTTGTTCACAATTTTATTATGGGCAGAGCTCCAGTAAATAAAGAGCTTTTATATCTCAGAATGATATAGCTAGACAGACTTGTTCGATGGGTGTGATGGTGGCCGAGTTTAATCCTCCTCCCATATGCACCTAGGTAGCTGGAAATAACGTATCCGCCTGATTCAAGACGTCAATACAATTAAATAAGGACAACATCGACGCTCACGGGTCTGGCTCAAATACCGTGTCCGGCCACACAGAGTCATTTATCCAACTGGGCTCCGCATCACAAGAAGCGCGCAACTGCACATCTAGGACAGGTCCCCCCGAGGGGCCAGAAATATAACGCGGAGAAGTAGGTTCAAACAGGAATATGTTACGCGGTTCCACTTCTCCGGAGTGACTAGATTACTCTGTCAGGCTCTGACATTGATGAAGGGGAAAGTGAAACAAACAAATTCTGAGGCATTTCCACAACTACTCTTGTCCAAAAGTAGTTTACTGTTGTCACAAAGGGGTCAATATCATTCCCAAATGACTTCTGTGCTTACTGATCATCACCTCATGTGGAAGGACACCCTTGATCCCATTTTCCTCTATGTAAAGCGGTGCGTATGCTCTCCATGCTTTCTGCACTTCAGAGGACGGGCGGAAATTTCTGATATTGACACTGGGCCGGCAAAAATTTTCGATGCTGCCTTCGCCAATATCATAGGTATATCTAGGCGGCAGAAAACTGAGCAACGATCGGGTCAGTGTGCTAGCTCGAAAAATACCTTCTCATTGGTTTTCCACCTCCTATCGTTACACTCTCACCCTCGTCTAAATATCTAGGCTCTCGCTCGTTGAGATGAACACGAACCTCGACTGAGGGTTCCATCCCGAGGGTGTCAGAGAACCACTCATGTAGCTTCCCACACACTACAAAATGGCCTGTAACTTTATCCCGATAGCCCACGTCCCACAAAGCGATGGACCCCAGATCCCCATCCTCGATAGAGCCCGTAATTGGTCGCAGAAACCCGAAGTCCAGTAGTTGATTGGCCAATTGATGAATGGTGTGCGAGCTTCGAAGTTGTTCATCCATTAAAGCAGTGCCGAGACACCATGATTCCAAAGCGGACATGAATAAGTATACGATGAAGTCCGGTGATGATAGATTGATCATAGAGTGACCGGTATGAACACCGGGAAGCCATATCTCATAGGGCTCTGAGACACTGCTGCGCAGTGTTCCGGTGTACACAAGCTTCAGATGACGGCGATTGGCAGGACTGTCTGTCACAGTGACAATTGAATCACCGGGATTTAAAAACTGAATAGACAAAGTTATCATTCACATCTGATGTCAGTGTAATTAACGAACAAGCCAGTGAATTTCAATTTCGTTGTTTGAACAGAAATCAACTAATTCCTAATGTCACATTGTCACATCAGCATTTGCGGGAGAGAAGGTATCCAAGCACGTCACATTGTAGGAATCCCTCTAAAATACATCGCGTTAGCTTGTAAATGTCGCGCGTAATTTCATTCACCATGTCCCAGAGTCCCAAAATGGTTTCTCTCACATCGGATGATCTAGTGCGGCCGAGCCATTTGCATGCGTCCTCTGGTTCAGTGCCTGGATTACGAAAAACTTGGAAAAGTACATTGTCTTGTGCGTCACTGTAGCCCAGGAACGGAGCAATGCTAGGGTTCCTGAACATGAATGTGATTGGACTACTCGGATTATGTATTCTGATGTGTTGCACTCTTACCATACGTCTTGATAGGAAGTGAGGTCGCATTGGAACTATATCAAAAGTGTGATATGTTGCAAATAGTTTCTGAAACCCAAACCAGCCAAAACGGGACTCGTACCTGTTTGCGTCTCAAATCCCACGTGGGTCTCCCCCCTTCGTACTTTTTGACCAATACCGGCTTACCGTCACTTTCAGTCTTCGCTTCACAAAGTGTGACACTCCACCGCAAGGTGACCCCGTGATTTCCTGCCTTTTCATAGTCATAATCAATGTGGTTCGCGATCGATAAGGTGCGTAACAGTTGCAAGTCCCTTCGATCGATCAAATACTGCCTCATTATGATAAACCCACGGAAATGATCTTTGAGATGACAGAACGGGCGTACGCGTTCACTAATATCACTTCTTCCTCTGCCCGTGACCGATGGAAACGAATCAAGGATGATATCGTCCATTCTGGTATCATCGACGGCTACGAGTTGGGCGACGGCTAATGAAGTATCCAGCAAAATGCACATCTAAGAGCCAATATATAACGAACGACTCTGAGTCACTTTCAGCACGTACCATTGCCTCCTTCTCCGCTTCTTCCAATCACCTTTGCAGTCTGGTGATCGACCTATCTCGTTGTCGCATCCAAGACACGACGTGTGCTTTAAGACCTTTTCTTGGTGTGTATGATCTTGCAAGCGCAAGAACATCCTCAAGTGCACTGAAAACAATCGATTTATTAGTCAAGTACGGCTACCCAGTGAGTCTCAAGTTCTCACTTCTGATACTCGTCCAATATAGTTTTGAAATCGTCCGGGATGTCCTCCCACTTCCCCCTCAGCTGATCGTGGAAAGCGACGAGGCGACGTCCAGTGGTCCGGACAAGGCTATTTAATCTCTCGTTTTGCTCCCCGCTTGCCTGGTGATAGTGAATCATGATCTACATCAGGTCTTAAACTGGTGTTGATGCACACGACCTACCTGTATAACGTTCATAATCTCCAAAACAAGGGTCGCTGCACTCTTTAAGCCAGGGACTGGAACGGCATTGCCAGCGACTTTGACAACAATAGCTGCAATGTCCATGGTATATGGTCGATGATCTTAGTAGATGGTGAGGGATAGTCGCTCTTTGGCACGAGGCGCTGTATTTACTGTGGGCTGTGCCCTGGGATGGAGCGCGTCAGTAGGGAAATGCAGTCAGTGTTCATCCAACAGCGACACACATATATTCAAAGGCCGTAATTATGGTGTGGACTTTGTGCGTAGTGGAACTTCTGGAATATAATGGATTAGATAGATCATTCGTCATTAAACAAAAACCGCACGATTTTTTCAATTGTTTGTCGAATAAAATGAAAGTACCATGATGTGCTAACGGACATATGGCGTTGTAGCGATAGGTCAGTTGTGCCTTGGCTAATACAGAATAAAGATGTATAAGATGGCGTCGTAATAAAATCGATTGGAAAAAGTAGTCTATGATTGAGACTTGCTTTTCGGGCTTTATTTGTTGGAATTTGCGGTGCTGCTATCCAAACTCGCGCACTCGCTCGTCGTCACCTTTGTCTCACCAATCATGTATGATATAGCTATTTTGTATTCCAATTCTGCTAAATTACAAGATGTGCGTTATGCCAAAAAGAAATGCATAAAATATATCAGTGCCGCAAAATGGGCCAAGGGTGCCCTTCTGGGGTGGCGCGGAACGATGGTACGCGAGCTCATTGTCGCTGATGACGAGCGCGTTGGTATGGCATAGGAGGACGTTGCCGAAGGCAGCCCCGCGATGACGGGTTGGCGATGTGGCCGGGAAGTGGCACCCGGCCTCGAGACTGGAGCAGGGTATTAGTGAAAAGTAAGTAACATTTTGCTGTCTCTGTTGTATTGGTTTTCTTACCTGGAGCGTCCCATTCTCGCAGAATTAACGGTGGAAGAGGCCTCACTACACACTGCATCAAGTCATTCTACTATGTCGGGTGGGTTTCTCTCATTAATACAAGATCGATGTCATTTAGTTATTACTTTAAGTTACACCAACTTAAAAAAGGTTTACGCCGTTTATCGAGCGAACTACAAGTCTCTTATAGTACTAGAAATGGTATTAGCACTAGCGGTACTTGCAAGTTTGCTCGTGATGGGTCTTCATATGCCATTCGGTGAGTTCTTATATTTCCAACTTGTTGTTAATATGGATTAGGGTCAGCACCGCCTTTCGGACTCAACGCTTGCTTTCTGTTGATGGAATGCCACCAAAGTCTGCGTTTGGAGTGCTGCCATTGCTGATCTACGAAACAATTCTTTCCTTCCTCATGTTATGGGAGGTCATTCAGAATTACCGAGATGGATATGGGTCTCTATTTTTGTGAGGAATGGTACATGACAGGTAAGCACAGCGTCCCAAGTCTCCTTGAAAGCATGGGCTTAAAACCCAGCTGTCCAGTCTCATTTACTTCGGTGGGAATGTCCGTCGCGTTTGTTCGGGGTCACATTTCACATTTTGTACACTTTTTAACACAATTTTTCCAGTATCTTCACCGTTCTCTGTATTGACTTCACCCTCTACTGCCTGGGGCATGTTCATCATATCGTAAGTTAAACCACTTTTGCTTATTCAGACTCGAGGCGAGAATATGTATCGAGACGAGAATATACCATACCATGGAATGAGCTGAAGTGTCGAAATCTTCTGATGACATAATTATTACCTATAGCCTTTTACCCGATCGACAGGCTTCCAGCTCATCAAAGGGAAGTGAAAATCACCACCGTAACTCCGGCCCTGGATGAGTTCTACAGATTCCACAGTGTAATCGTGGAGCAGATCGGGCAGTCGATTTGTCACATACTAGATTCGGTACTGGTTCTCAGTGACGTCAGGGTAACGGATGAGGTATTTAATTCTTCCTCAGCGTTCCTTGCTTCGGAAAGAGATAAACGACTGGGAAGAAGCAAGCGCTGAGGGGTGGCCTTATTTCCCCCATACGAATGCATAGCCGACCAATTTCAGTGATTGCCGCTACAATGAAATTCACCGGAACTGATTGATATAAGATTAAATAATCAAAGGTTCGTACCAAAAGTGCCTCGAACGATGCTAACCAACAACAAACAAACCAAACACAGCGACACGTCCCGGCAACTTAACATTTGATCAGGAAGTGGTGTTTCGGGGAAGCCTTCATATGGGGGAAATACGGTGACCTCATTCCGAACGTCTGAGCTCATATAGAGTCGAACCGTTCTCAACAGATACTGCTCTATATTGTGAAACTGTGATGTTTATTGTTTCATGGTAAATCTAGACGCATGATTCCTATCTTCTGTTCATAATATCATGTATACCAGGTCCCCCCGAGAGGCCAGAAATATAACGTGGAGAAGTATGTTCAAATAAGAATATGATATGCAGTTCTACATCACCGGAGTGACTAAACTACTCTGTTAGGCTCGCCCCCGTTTTAGTTTGCTTTTAGCCCTGCGGTGCTGAGTGTTTTTCCGCTTACAGTGATGAAGGGGGAAATGAAACAAACAATTTCTAGGGCATTTCCACGACTACTCTTGTCCGTAGGAGAGTGCTGTTGTCAAAATGGGTTCAATATCATTTCCAAAGATGGAGTTGTAATAAAATCTTTTGGAAAAAGTAGTCCATGATTGAGATTTGCTTTTCGGGAATTTGAGGTGCTGCTATCCAAGCTGGCACACTCGCTCGTCGTCACATTTGTCTTGCCAATCATGTATTATATGGCCATTTTGTATTCGAGTTCTTCTAAATTACCCGGTGTGCATTGTGCATTGTGCATACAAAAATGTCTAAAATATATCAGTGCCATAAAATGCACCAACAACTGTTACGCGTATAACCTTTTACCCCATCGGCAGGCTACCAGCTCATCAAAGGGAAGCGAAAATCACCACCGTAACTCCGGCCCTGGATGAGTTCTACAGATTCCACACTGTAATCAGGGAGCAGATCGGGCAGTAGATTTTCCACACTAGATTTGGTACTGATTCTCAGTGACGTCACAGTAGCGTATGAGGTATTTGATTCTTCCTGAGCGTTCTTTACATCTTCCCAGTTTATTCCGAAGGGTGGCCTTATTTCCCCCATACGAATGACCAATTTCAGTGCTGAACTGATCGATATAAAATTAAATAATCACGGCGACCTGGACAGTTTTGGTTGTTAATGGTGACACGGTCTGTCTTTACCGCCCAATGTGGTTGGTTCTTGCCAAGGACATGATGGGAGAATCGCAAGACGGGGCTAATGGCGAGGCAGCGGCTACCCGAGCTGCCCCCGGCAACACAGTTGGACCTCACCATGGACACGATGGAATTGCAGTGGATGAGGCTGGTTGAGCGAGATGTAGAACAGGTGTGGGTTTTACTTATGGGCAGTTTTTTTTATTTGGACTGCTTTTTAAAATTATAATAATTTTGATTCATGGTGGTCATGTGAAGACGGTATAGTGGACGAACAGCGAATTATAAAGGCACGTGGCGGAACCGGATGAACAAATCAGACAGTATTTTTTTAAATATAGCTATTGCTGGGCCACCTTAATACTCTGGCTGAGACACTGGCGAGGGGTCTACCTGAGAGGGTATAGTGAACGACACCATGAATTTTCCGTCTACATGCAGGAGGCGTAAAGACAAGCAACCGAGGGCATTAAGGATCATCACAGTCGTGGATGCAGGAATATGGCAATAAATCTTGTCGCGCAGGTATACAGTATGCTGTGTGCCACATGATTCACTTGCCACATTCCCTGGACAAAATCGTTCTCAGGGTTCTGAATGCTCTATTACCCTCACTTTAGGCTGTCACAGATTGGTCGCGGTATCTACTGTATACATTATAATATTACATGCAATCTTAAACCCCTATATCTGGAGCTACATAATATTAAGCTGCAGTGAACTGAAGCCCAAAAAAAATCCCATCATGTCAATAATTTTGAAATTACATGACTTGTCACGGAACAACGATTGGTTGCAGGGAAGTGAGAAACACGCCATATTTCAGTCATTACGAAATTAGATGCTGGATGGCCTGCAGAGGTCGCAAAATTGCCTGAATATGTCTCGCTTCACATGCCATAATAACCTAGAGGCGAAGTGGCGGCTAGGATTTGTATTGAACATGGGGTTTCAAATTTGACAAAATACGCTGCACTACATCGTCATATTATACTAGTAAATGGGCAAGCGTGTGACGGGGAGCGGGGAAGGTGGGAGCGACATAACAGGCAGGTTCTGTGGAAGGAAAAATACGTTGAAGGAATGTTCATATCAAGGGAAGAGAGGTCAAAAGAATATTCGGCAAATGATGCTTGTTCAATACGATCTGAAAATAAGCTGGAATCAGCTACATTCTTCGGGTAGTAAACTTTTTGACCTACCAGTGAAACCGTGAGGCGATCAGTTGCTCTCGGCAAACAGAGCAATCACGTCTACCGGGGTAGCCCTACTCGAATGAGGCGTCGCGGAGGCCAGGGAGGCGAGGCAGGGGCAGGTGCCAGCCTGGCGCGACTCTACGCCGACTTATCTCGCAGATGCTTTGAAACATGGACTTCGTGTTCAATGGTCAAACCCGAAAGTACAATATATATATTCATTATCTCCCGGCGTAGTTGCGACAGTTCCGACTTTACCGTAATCATATACCATCATTCGTTGTGACTACTAGCTAAATACTGTTGAAGATGACGGTGTCACCATCTGAAAATACTAATCAACGATTGATATATCGTCTAACAATATAATATGCAAATGTCTGGGGTGAATGTGGAAATCACACACTCTGATCATTATCGAGGTACTGCTATTATCCATGCTACGTGTGTCGAAAACGGTTCACTGCCAGTAGTATGGTGGGTTATTTGAGAGGATTCCTGTAAAATGTGAGAGAACCGAAAAGCGCGGGCATCCGAGATGCCACCGTGCGCAAGGGGAAGAGAACACCAAGCTGAAACAGCGCCCTGATTGATATCGAGGTGACATCTGAGTATATAGTAACATCACCAACGATTTGAAAAAGAAATCTATGGCAGGTAGATAGGCTATATGGATTGCAATTACATGGAATCTGTGATGCTTGAAGTGCACGTTACGTATAGGGGCACAGTCAATGCAGCATCGCCCCACACACCGGTCAGGAAAGCTATCACTCTTCGTCCGCAGCGATCACTGTGTTCGTCGGGGTTTGCCAGGAGAGATATGAACTAGCAGGAATATAGGCACACAATTTGTATGTCATCCCCGCTTTCGTATATCGTAGGTATTGAGTTGGAAAAGATATCTTCAAGCGGGGTACAGTGTCGAGTGAGTTCCCCAGCGCGTCTTTTCATTCCAGTGCGGACCCGCTGGAGGCTACAACGACAGTCCGGAGTGAAGGGGTCAATAATAATGGATACGGACAAGGTAGTGACTCCTTTATCCTAATGTGTCATTGAGGAAATTAAGATTTTGTGCAAATATAGAAGTCTATGCAGAGGTCAGACATACTTCTTTCTTTTCTTTTTCTAGTTCTCCTCATCCTTCTTCTTTCTTTGGATATCTCTACTTCTTTCTTTTCATCAATTTCTCTGGTTCATGGGGTAGGGGTGTCAATTAGTTGTTTCGGGCTTGTATCTTTGAGAACGGGGTGCGTTGGTTTATCAACTTTCCCGATATGTTGACCCATTCATTATCGTTCAGATGTGTCTGTTCTGTGAGTATTGTGTCTTCAGTTTCCTAGGCCAAATACTCGCTGTACAAGCACTTGAGACATCACTGAGGTGCTGCGTCGTGCATAATTAAACGTACGTCCATCTCTTAAACGGTGGTAATTGTGGGAAGGAAATGAAGTATTCTACACCAACGTGATCTCGTATCGGACTGTTTTTTCGTTGAGTGCCGTGGTTTTGCAACTTGCCTGGAGTCGCCACAAGGCTTGCTGGATTCATCAGGAATTGGGCAAGGCATATCCGACATTGACAGAGAAGCCATGACTAGGTGGTTCGCATCTGTCATTCGTAATCCAACGGACATTCGAAGTAGGCCCCGGTTACTTTTGTGGTCTGGCAATGGAGCGGATCGGGACAAAGTTACTGTACGACACCAAGATATCCATTTTGGTTGGGAAGTGATTCTTCAACACACGACATGTGGAGGAGCGCCAAAGGAGGGTCGTAAGGCTCACAGGCACAGGCGAGGGGGAAAACACAAGGAATAGACTGCTGAAAAAACAGTTAACAGTGGCGCAATTGAACATAATTGTTAAAGAGGGGGTGGATCTCTTGAGGCATGTTCGCTTCTGGTAAACGAGATCCATTTCATGCTAAAATCATTTTAAAGAAGGCCGTCTTACCCGCCTAAGATCTGATATCCAGGGAAATGGCTTCTCATAAATATGTATACCACCTTTATTTCCGGGCTTGGCACTAGCGAAGAAGCGAAGATCGGCAGAGTCATAGTAGTGATGGCGCATGTAATCGACCTCAGCTAAAATGGTTCCCCGCAACTTCCTGGTGACTGCTATGCTGTCACCTCGATATTCCTATCACACCTTGACGAATACCTTTAAGCACCCTTAGACAATCGACCGTTACGTTGGGGAATAAACTCTTCAAATTAATAAAGGATTATAAGGCTCTATCACTTGAGGGTAAATCCATACTGATAATGTTTGCATGGGGAGCCGTGCTAGTATGGAGAGAAATTGGAGGCACGGTTTGGTAAAAGTATCGGAAGAAACCGAATATCATTATCAGCTGTGTCGGCCTGAATAGGTGCCAGCTTGCCCGATCCCCGCTGCCTAAGTCCTGAGCCAGTCGACTGATCGTATCTGAGGCATCCAGGCATCAGGCTGACCGCTTTGCATAGAATACCACAGCAAGGTTCACACAGCCTGCCACCAGGGTCACGCAGCATGGGCAAATCTTCTTGCGCGTCGCCTTCGATAAGGTATGTTGACGAGTTTGAGGCCATGCCCAAAGTCTAAGCCTTTCCAAACATTGCACCATGACGACTGAACAAGAAATTCCCAACAGTCCTGTCGCAGTTACAGCACATAGTTGACAAAGTCCCAGAAGCTCTTTCGTTTACCAACTGCGTCTTGTTAAAACCCACGCAAGGTTCGAGAGAAGGAGACTAAGAAAGAGATGCAACAGATGCAACAAGACGAGAGGGTATGTGCATGCCATTTACTTTGAATATTTAGAGGATGCATCACAATTGCCGCAACTGTCTTTGAAGGGAGAGGTTTGGGTTTGGGTTTGGGTTTGAGTTTGGGAGGTTGGGAGGTTGGGAGAGTGGGAGGACGTTGTCCAAGATGGAGCCTATTCATAATGCGACGAGCGTGACAAAAGAGAGGACATTGAATGTGGATGGTAAGGAAATGAAATAAAAGTGGAAGAGGCCGAGCTTTGATTTGGGAGCTCCCAAGTTGGTGCGTCAGGTCGATGGATGTTTAGTCTTCATGGTTTGGGTTTGATTGGGTTGGCCAATGCTTCACTTCTTCTCCTTGAGGACAAAGAAAGACAGCACAACTTACAAAATTGGACCGAGCTAGAATAGAAGAGGAGCAGCGGACGCCCAAGACTCAGCCGCTGCCCAGCGGGGCTGTAGGGAAACGACTGAGGTTGCATTTCATAGAAGCGCATGTATATATACGCGTGTGGG
Organism: Hysterangium stoloniferum; assembly: GCA_015178975.1. NCBI lineage: Eukaryota > Fungi > Basidiomycota > Agaricomycetes > Hysterangiales > Hysterangiaceae > Hysterangium > Hysterangium stoloniferum. Next base: position 2,269 of record WHVD01000229.1, on the reverse strand, counting down.
TGAAAAATGAACTCGTACGATGAAAGGGAAAATATAAGCGGGTGGTCTAGTCCGATATACGATCTGGCAGTGTTCCCGCGTTTGGGGTATGAGCATTGCCGGTTTTTGTCACAACAACATTGTTCCTGTCGTCTCAAATTATTCGGTTATCAGAAGACTAGTTCAGAACCCAAAATCAGCCCATTTATTGTTTCATGACGCCTCGAGGCTAATACGGGGGTTACTGTCGTTAAATTCACAATATCCAGAACCTGAAATTGCGTGCACGGCAGTGTGAGCGAATAGCCCAAACCCTGCTCTCCACGACTTCCTGGACTTTTCTGCGATGCATGGAGAGGAGAGTTGGACGACGACCTTGGGTATTTTGATGCACGACGTACATTCGCTCCTCTGTCTTCTTGCAACTCTATTTGTCGGGGCGAGAGAATGGTGACGAGTGACGAGTCCGGATCCATTTCGGAGTCGCTTAAAATTGAACTGTACAAACGTAGGTAGTGTTCCTACAGAAACAGCGCCGTCGCTACCCGCCTACCTTTCCCTTTCGCATTCTCGTACACACTTTGCCTATCTCATCTCGATATCGATGGATCGCACTGGTAAAACCTCCCAAGGCCGTGTCTTTGGCCACCTTGTTATGAATAATCCACGCAATTAATATGCAAAACGCATATACCCAACAAATCTGTGGATGGATTGAAGCTACCAAATAATAATCGAGCGCACGTTTGACTAGGAATATAAAATTTTAATGTATCAGTTAATATATCTCCCAACGAAGGGCTTCGGCCGGGATCCCCCCCCACCATCGCATGCAACGTCCGCCAATCTTTAGCCCCACCTGATGTCGTGTCACAGGTTTAATGTATAGCAAGTCAATGCACTACCGATTGTTGGAATTGCAAGCCTGCGATACTTGAGCGATGTATTTCGGCTGTTTCAGCCCTCTTGGCGATCCTCCACCATTTGATGGGTGCTCCAAGCCGCGTGTGATTGTGACCAGTGTGACCACTGGTCGTGGAGAAAGAAGCCAAGCTAAAAAAGTAGGGACGATGTTTCAATATTAAAACCACAATTCAAAAAGGAGGGGTAACATACAGAATTTGATCCCCGAGACGTCCGAAAATCGGCTGAAATACCATCACACGAGTCACATACCACAGCCCACGGCCTCCCATGACCGACACTGAGCATTAGCGACTTGCCTATCATGGGTCCCCCTGTCAAATCAAGCGCCATTAAGAATCATCCTTTCAACGCTTAAAACAGGCGATACCGATGCTTCGTTTCTTAACGGTCTGGTCTTTCTGTGAAGGCCTATCATGTAACAAGTTCACACGAGTCGTTAAGTTACCGGCGAGAGTTTTTCCATAACGCAGTGACGTCATACATGACCGGGCGCTCCCCCGGCGTCGCCTTCATTCCTTGAAGTCATGAGCGGTCGGTTGTTTGATTGCCCAGATTCTTGACATTAATATTTTCAGACCAGGAGGGTGACAACCAATTACAATTAAATGAATCTGGAGGTATTAAAGAGGCTCGCCGAATGGGTCCATTGCGACGTGGGGCCGGCAGAAATCTTCGATGCTGGCTTCGCCGATACCATGGCATCACAAATTCTACCGGTCCTCCACAATTTTACAACATCATAGAATCATTACAGTGGCGTTGAATCTTTGAAAAGAGCTCCGCCCGCAAAATGGCATGGAATCTGAGGGTAACCATATGTCTCTTCGCGCCGCTCCTACTCACAGAAACCTTCGTACCCCCATCATGTTGAGAATTTGATTACTTACCTCTGTCTGTGTTGAAACTTTGCAGGTTAGAAAATAATATCCCATCGATCCGTCTCTCATCCGAATCTTGCATGTTGCATAGTAGTGCTTTATCGGAGATGTTCCATATTATGTTCACAACGAACACATATATTACATGTATGCGTGCATGCGTGCAGTTACTAATTATATAACGTACATCCCACATCCTCCATCATAGCTATCTACTCCACAGAGGGTTCAGGCCCACTGTCACTTGCCGGCGCAACTTTCGACCGCACGGAAGGTTCATCGATACCTGTAAGGTCAAACGAAAGACGGGCGAACGACGGTGTCCAATATCATCAATGACACACCCGGAACTTCTACATGTCCAATCAACCACAACAACCGCCTTCCCGGTAGCAAATAATGCCTTCTGACAACGACCGGTAGGGAATGGCTGCGAAAGGGGCAGTATTGAGAGGGGGCTTTTGTACGGGAGAGGCCGGAGTTAA